>VYZV01010842.1:81415-110083 GCA_013401275.1 Pandion haliaetus
AGCAACTTCTTAAAGTGGCCGCCTCTGCAGCCCCCCTCCCCTGCCACCAAGGAAAACCACGCCACACAAACCCATAACAGGTACTTAAGTCAGTCCAATTATTTCCATTGATGTCCTTGAGCTTAATTAAGATCTGAGTTATGACTTTATATATTGTATGCTCGGTGGGAGAGTATTTAAACAATCAGGATTGGGATAGAAGAGCAAATACATGATACTGTGAAAGTGGGGACTAGTTTGCAGGGCCTGGGGAGTGGTCTTACCACTGGGCTACAACACTGAGTCTACAGTACACTGACTACTAAGTACTGTGCAAACTCGTCCAGAGAGACAGGGATTCAAAGGGAAGAAAACACAGCATTTCCCACCTTGGCTGTTAATTGCCCTTCTGGAATGGTTGGTATGGGTTTTAAGTCCATGAAGTAACTGCAGAACTCAGATAGAAGCCTGGAGAACTGCTCTAGCACAAAGCTGGTCTAGGAGCAAGGATTTTTCATTTGAGTGTGTTTTAAAAACAAAGCAGTCATCACTAAATTTAGCAAGGGACCTGGTCCTTACTGTGTCTTGGCTGTTCTCTGAGAAATTTCTGAGGTGTGCAAGTTGTACTTTGGATCTGACCCTTTTCCTTCCAACTCATTTTCTTGAGTAATCTTTCCCTCTCTCTCCTAAACTAAGAGAAATACTATTCCACTTTCTATTCCCTTTCATTTTGTTTTTGTATTTCCACCTTGAGGATGACCATACTGAAGAAACCTTCTCACCCAAGTCATCAATCCACAGCCCTATCTGATGTAAACTGATGCATCTTTAGAGACTGTCTTAATGACCTCAAAGGCCATCAGACACAGAGGACCAGCTTGCCCTGTAGTGTAGACAAGACAGTGAGGCTTTGTCATGATGTTGACATGGAGAGCACCAAATGCCTAGCAGTTGTGGTTCAATGAGCACTGCTTTTCTTAGAAACAGCTGTCAACAAAACAGACCAAATTGAGTTGACCAGTTTAGGACACACTCTGTGACTATTTTTTAACTATTCAAATAGAAGGACAGAATGGCACACACTTTGGAGTAAAGAACAACACTGTGCATTGGTTGTTGCTACAAGACACCTGAGTCCAATAACCAGATGGTCAAACAACTACCATGAGGGAATTTACACAAATGAATCCAAGCAATCTGCAGCACAAGGTAGAGAGTGGGACCAAACATGGGATTGCACCTGCTGCTTCTGCTGCACCAAACAGCTCTGGTCCATGGTGCTAGCTGTAGCTCAACATCAGTGAACCCTGTGTTTCGGAAGAACCAAAATAAGGCTATGAGTAGGGCACTCTGTTCAGTTTGTTCCCTTTCTAGCCAAACTATATGAACAAGAATTTATCTCTGGACTAGGGTGTTGAGTGTATTTGCTCTCTCTCTCTCTGCAGTTTGGACCAACTCCTCATTTTAGTTTCTTCTTGCGTGTAGATGAGGGCACAGTGGATAAATCTAAACTTGCGAATGGAGTTGTGACTTGCTGTTTTCACACACTCTTCATCTTCTAATTTAACTAAAGTTTGCATATTCTGAATGGCTGCAAAGATGGTCTCCAGTCTATCCATGTCTTACTCTCATATCCCAGCAAAGTTAAATGTATTTTTTGTTCTGTAGAGAATTCCTTGGAGTTAGCTTAGGGATGCAAGAAACCTCATCCATATCTGGGGTGGGATCAGGTGCTTACACAGAAATAGTAGAGGCAGTTTAAAAGTCCTTGGTATCTGCTGGTAGAAATAGTATGGAAACTGCAGGAGATCTGTGCTGTGTTGAGTTAGCAAATGGATGTCAGGCAAGATACACTGAGACATTTAAAATGGCACCAGAAACCAATGTTGAGGCACACAAGTTTCTTCCCTGGAGGAACAGAGCCACAGAATATAAATTTCTAGCTACCTAAGCAAAAATAGAAATTAAACTAGTATTTCCAGTAAAACATGGGAATTACTTCTGTGGCAGCGTACTGCTCTGTATGATCTGAGAGTCACAGAGGACATACATTTAATGAATCCCACAACTTTGCTATTTAAAATATTTATTTGAAAGGTGGCTAAATTGAGACGCTGGGGAAAGGCTTAACTCCCTGAAAACCAAGTAACAACTAGAAGGGTGACCAGAGCTTGTTGCTCTTTTTCTTTCTCCACGTGATCAAGTCTTCCCATCTTGGTGCAATTAAATATCCAATATTTGATTTCATTAAAGCTATCGTGACACAGATACTGCCTTCAGAGCCTGGAATGCTGCTTTGTTGTGATCAGTGATCTCAACTCTGCTCTCAAACTTGCTGTGGGTTTGGGTGCAGGGTCATAAGCTGCAGCCACTACATGATCATGGCCTTGTTTTTCATCAAGTAGGAACACTTCTACTGGGCAGTAAAATACTTACCTATTGTGTTAAGAGAAGCTAGCAATGAAAACAGTGTTGTTGGGAAGCAGTGTGATATTGGAGGGGGTTCTCCCATAGGGTTTCTTGTTTTGTTTGTTTATTGATGCAGAAACCTTTTGCAAGACAAAGCGAAAGCAGCTAGAAACAAAGAGCAGGAGTGGGGTGAGCATTGTTGGGAATGTCACAACCACTTAGGATGACAAGGTCAGGCTTTAAGTGCTCCCTTTCTTCTGTTTGTGCTCTGCTCTAATCTGCTGAATCTAGGCAAGAGGAAGGAAAACATCCCTGCCGCAAACACTTAATCTGTAAACTCCTCCGTTTTCTCTCAGCTGATAGGGAATGCTACCTGAACTGATAGGGACTTTTCCAGATGCCAGGTTGCATGTTGTCATTGAGAGGCCTTAGTTTTCTATGGCCCCATGTCAGGGGGGAGAGAGAATGGGGCAGAATGAATGGAAATACGTTGAAGATAGGAAACACTCTGTGGGAGCCCTCAGTGTCTGACTACAATTTTGTTTACTGAGAGTCAGAAGATATTGATGTTTCAGTTCAGGTCATGGTAAAACAGATCTTGGTCCATGGTCCCCTGACCATATACACTGCTTATATGTGAGTTCACTCCTGTGGGGTTTTTTTTTGCAGTAAACAAGCTCGTTTCCCCCCAAAGAACGGCCTACACTGCTTGTGGGAATAGGCAGGTCTAGGAACCCTTTCTTACAGGCAGTATGGTAAATGATAAATTTTTGCAAGTTGTAAATATTCAAGAAGAAGAGATTGTCTTCTGGATATTTGAACGTCTTAAAGAAATCCTCTCTTCTTGATCTATAGAAAATACTTGGGAACGTTATCTACACTGATGATAGCTGGTGGCAATGAGGTCTAAAGGTAAATGGAGAGCTGTTGAAAGAAAACTGATGACACTCTAATAGTGAATGCAGGAGCTGATGCATAAATCTCAAATTAGTGGTTGCTGAAAGAAAAGGTACCTTTCTGCCCATGAAGAATTCCTCTGTAACTCCTAGATGACCAGATTCTGTAATTTCCCAAGAAATGCTACCTGTGGGGTTTTGTCCTTTTTGTCCTTAACTTAGAGATACAGAATTATTAGTCACTCTATTTAAGTTGGAAAGGACCTCTGGAGGTAAACTAGGCTAACACCTTCTCACACTATGAGCAACCTTGAAGTTACACTACGTTGATCTGGGTTTATCTAGTCAATCTTTTAAAAATACCTCCAAGTCACTCTGTGCCTCAAGAAGAAATATATGCAGATACTAGCATCCTGATTATGGGTTCTTGTTGGCAGGTCTTTCCACCTAGTGCAGGGAAGCCAGAAGGTTATGATGAGGAGGTCACCAGAGGTACTCATGGAAAGCAAAGTTGTGAAATAACAATACAGAGTTTTCTAAAGGAGTCTATTCCTCCTAATTAATTTATGGATACCTTGTCCTTTCGTAGACAAACAACTTAATGAAAGGTGACAACATTGCACCTAAACCACTGAAGCAAGAGGTAGGGCAGATGGCAAGTTTGGAAGCAAATAAGAAGCAACTGAGCAGCAGAAAGGTGGGCTTTACAGCCTATTGCAAAATATCAGAATGTGAGAAAGTTTGGTGCAGAAACAGGAAGCTCAGCTACCGTGTGAGGTAAAGAGTATCAGAAACTGTGAAGGTGATGATGAAAGAACTCTAGAACAAGCAGGATTGGGATTACTTCATGGGTGAGATTCATCTGGTTTAATGAAGACACCGATAGCACAGACTTGAACAGGTCACTTTGGGCTCCCTTTGTAGTCAATACAAGTCTAACCAACAGTGTAAATGGAGTTTAGGACATGATTTGTGTCACCTTATAGAGACATTTACACTTGGTCAGTTGAAATGAAGCCTAAATAACACAGATTCTATCACCAAGATCAGTACTGGACAGCTTGATACCTCAGAGACAGACACCTATACTGTGAACTAATGAAATATTTTGATTAGATTAATAATATTTCATTTACACTATCAATGGATAGAGAATCAAAAAATTTCTTGATCTGTATATAAGTTGTACTCCTTTCTGCACATGTCAAAACTTCAGGGTAGATGCACTGTGAGAAAGATTTGCTAGTCCTTTGCCAGTCTTCCTTCCTTATATAACCCCTTTTTGAACAACTGCTGAAAACTTCCACCTTGTTCATTGACCAAAATTCATTGAATCTTAAGACATTTTTTGGACTCCTTCACTAGTTTCATCTTAACCTCCCAAACTGCAGTTCAGCTTACCTCATTCTTCTCTCAGTTTAACTCATGTCCTCTTCCATTTTCTGTTTTGTGAGTTTAGATCACACTGCATCAACCTCCCCGCTTTTTTCTTATGCTCCTCCATCATCATGAATGACTTCTTTTCTATTTGACTATCTATCTGATGTCATCTACCTGGACTTGTGCAAAGCATTTGACACTGTCCTGCATGACATCCTTGTCTCTAAATTGGAGATATGTGGATTCGATGGATGGACCACTTGGTGGATAAGGAATTGGCTGGACGGTCACACTCAAAGATTTGTGGTCAAGGGCTTGATGTCCGAGTAGAGACCAGTGACCAGTGGCATTCCTCAGGGGTCGGTATTGGGACTGGAGCTGTTTAACGTCTTTGTCAGTGACATGGACAGTGGGATTGAGTGCACCCTGAGCAAGTTTGCTGACAACACAAAGCTGTGTTGTGTGGTTGACATGCTGGAAGGAAGGGATGCCATCCAGAGGGACCTTGACAAGCTTGAGAGGTGGGCTTGTGCGAACGTCATGAACTTCAACAAGGTCAAGTGCAAGGTCCTGCACATGGGTCAGGGTAATCCCAAGCACAAATTCAGGCTGAGCAATGAATAGATTGAGAGCAGCCCTGCAGAGAATGACTTAGGGAGTGTTGGTTGATGAGAAGCTCAACATGACCCAGCAATGTGTGCTTGTAGCCCAGAAAACCTACCCTATCCTACTCTCAGCTGCATCAAGAGAATTGTGTCTAGCAGGTCGAGGGAGGTGATTCTGTCCCTCTACTCGGCTCTCGTGAGACCCTGCCTGGAAGATGCGTTCAGCTCTGGGGTTCCCAACATAAGAAGGACATGGACTTGTTGGAGCGAGGCCAGGGGAGGGCCACCAAGATGATCAGAGGGCTGGAGCACCTCTCCTCTGAAGACAGGCTAAGAGAGTTGGGGTTGTTCAGCCAGGAGAAGAGAAGGCTCCAGGGAGACCTTCTAGCAGCTTTCCAGTACCTAAAGGGAGCCTACAAGAAAGCCAGAGAGGGACTTTTTACAAGGGCATGTAGTGATTAGACAAGGGCTAATGGCTTTGAACTGAAAGAGGGTAGATTTAGATTAGATTTAAGGAAGAAGTTGTTTACTGTGAGGTTGGTGAGGCACTGTAACAGGTTGCTCAGAGAGGTTGTGGATGTCCCATCCCTGGAAGTGTTCAAGGTCAGGTTGGATGGGGCTTTGAGCAACCTTATCTAGTGGAATGTGTCCCTGCCCATGGCAGGGGGTTTGGAACTAGATGATCTTTCAGGTCCCTTCCAACCCAAACCATTTTGTGATTCTATGATTCTATTATTCTATGACCTCATGACAAAGTTTGTAGTCGTGAGCTCCTTTTCATTCAAAAGGCCCATCTACTAAATTTTCAGTGTATCAATTTGTGTATAGTACCATTGACCAGGGCAACTAAATGCGACACAGGGATTTCTGTTAGCCATTCTAAGTCATCATAAATATATGAGTTTTACTCATAGTTTTAACATTTTCATTGCATTGCTGTCCAGATGATTCATGGGATAAACAAGGACATATTTTGAGCTCTGTGATAACTCTAAGAAACTGAAATCTAAGTAGAAGACAGTAAGTTATCAGCAATATGGGCTGATGCTAGCAACATAAGACAATAAAAAGATGGTTTTGATTGACCTAATAGAGAAGAAAGGATCTGTTTTATAGGTATTAGGGAGATGCTACCGGTAAACATAAGAAGGACTAAGAAGAGAGACATCCCTAAGGTCACAGTTCATAGCAATTCAAAGGAAGAGACACTCAACTCATGAGTAATGTTTAGTGGAGCAGAGTGGAAAGGAATGGCATTTCCCATATCATTTGTATATTTTCAGCTCTCCTCTACCATACTTAAGTTTTCTGCCTGAATAAATCATTTTGGAAGTCCCAACAGCAGGAGAGTGATGAATGGGAAGGCAGAATTTGAGTGAAAATGAGCTAATCTCCCCAACACATTAGAATAATAATTCTTTGTCAGGCCTAACATTTGATGAAAAATGACTTGCTAACACAGTAGTCTAGAGAGGAGGTTTGATAATATAGTAGTGTAAAGCTCAGACATTCATCTTTGAATTGAAGGAAAGCAAGAGGATTAGAGGATCACTTAGAATAATTCAGACGCAATGAAATACAATTCATGGCAAGTGCTAACACAATAGCCCCAATCAAAGATGATTTAGGCACAGTTAGAAGTAGTACTCTAATTACCGGCAGTTGATTTAACTAATGAGTTTCCTGCAAATCTGTTACAGGGTAAAAGAAGGGATCTTTTAAAATTTTTTTTTTTACATTTACAAACATGCTTTTCCAATGGTTTCTTGGTGCCAAAGAAGAGAACTAATAGTTCAGCAGGGAAGCTTTTAAGGAATGAATCAAAGACATTTTGCCATCAGTAAAACATCAGGCACAGAAATCCGTTTCCTAGAAAGTGGCTTGGGATTATATGTGAACAAGTATGTCCCCAAATGCCAAATCAGTGTTATAAAGAAGATAAATGGGGTACCCTGCCTGGTTTTAGCCACTTCAGAGCTCTTTTTTTAGGTAACACAGATTCATGAAACCAGGTTAGGTGTTGTGACAACTTCCCAGAGGCTAAGTGATTTGAGTGGGGCATTTGTCATTGCTGACGCAAAGTGCCCTTAGTTGTAGGAATTCCTCCAGGAAATACAAAATATCTGCAGGGAGACAGGCAAGAAGACTGGAGGCCTAATTTTCCCCTTGCATATATAGTTTAAGCTAACATGCCTTCTTCAGTCTGTGGGACCTAGGCTGATGCTGCTGCATGTCCTCATGGTGAAGAAAACAGTGAGTCTTTCAGAAAGGGATCAGGTAGCAGAGTTTGTGAGACTCCATCCCATAGAACCTAAATACACAGCATATGTATTGTGGATGCCTGAAGATAAATTATGCCCTTTGCAATCTTGAGTCTAGATGCATTCAAACCTCAGAAAACTAAGCAACCCATTGAAGTAATTTTTATTTTTACCCCTAGACCTGGCAGTAGCTGATATAAATGATCTGAAAGTACTTCAGCTAGAAGCAGCAATTTTGAATACTTGTAGCATTAGTTGAAACAACTTGGTACTGAGCTTCTGAGATTAAGTGACTTGGGAGATCTGTGCAAACTTACTACTGTAGGGAAGAAGCACATATGTACTTTGAGGGATAGTAAGTGCTCCATTCCAGCACTGCCTTGGATAGCAAAGCCTGCTGGTCTCTTCACAGTGAATAAGGCATCAGTGGGACTTGAAAGTAATGAAGTGGTTTAATGATGATGCAGTGAAAGAATGATGATGCATAGTGCTTGTTATTGTGAAACATTATTGCTGAAGAGCAGGACAATTAAGAAACACTGTGTTCTTCCTGTGAAGTGAGCTATGAGAGCACAATAATACTTTTACATAGGTATAAAAAGGTGAGAGGATATGTTATGTGTACATCAGATCATGGTGCTACATGATAGTCTTCAGGATGTGTCTCCCTGAACTCAGTTTTCACCGTTATTACAAGGTGTTTGAATTTGGCTGATTTCATACTTGGGAAAGGCAGCTGGCATCACTCATCAGCCTTCATTCCAGATTGGCCAAGGTTTTTTTCATTGGAAGTAGTTACAGCCAATCTACATTCAAACAGTTGCTTTATCAAAGGTACCCTTCCAAAGAATTCAACTGCCAGAAGCCACATACAAATGGCACCATTTCAAGGTTTTTATATTAACCTTGTTCCCTTTTAAATAAGCAGGAAGGTAGCTAGAAGAGTTGGGCACCTCTCCTTTGAGCACAAGATGAAGTAAAGATCAAGATAATTTCTAAATTGTTCTAATCTCATGCCTGAGTGCTTTAAAGGAGCCCTTTAGAGTCAATTTACTCTTTGACCATTGACAAAAATCTAATAACTTTGGCAGCAAATGAGGTGTGAAATGCTGTCAAAAGCACCTCGATAATGTCTTGTGTGGTACTAAACATTTTCATCTCTGTGGTAGGAGTCTGTAGACAAAGCAGCAGTTTATCAATTGATGGCTTTAGAAATCAACATGCTTTTGCAGTGAACACATTTGCATTGCCAACCATGCCTTAGATTTTGAGTCCAAATCAAGGAAAAAATCTACATGATGACAGATTGATGGACCATTATTAATATTTTATTATTTCTCTTCGGAATAATATATTCAGTCTGTAATGAAACAATTACAATACTTTGTAAAGTACTATTCTGTTTACCTAAGGACTTCCAGGAGATTTGAAGAGTTGATATTAATATCTCAGATTTTTTTGGTTTATTTTTCATCCCAAATAAATGTTTAAGTGTTTGGTTTTTTTTCAAAGGAGATACCAAGTAGTGGACTGTAAGTAGCAAAATCCAAGGGTCAGCTTCCCAGTTATGCTCTATAACTAGAATTATCTCTTGGGGCTGCAACAAACAATGTAAGTATCAGCTTGCATGTAACACAGATAGAAGATTGTTTTTTGTATTCAGGAGTCCTACATTCTTTGTTCAGCTTTTTCCTGAAATTTAGTGTGTGACTTAGTGCATCCTCTGACATACTCAGTTTTCAAACGCTCTGAAACCTGAATAACAACACTGGTTATCTGGCAGTGTTGCTTTGAGAATGAATTGGATGACATGTATAAATACAGATGGTTGCAGGCTTTTAACCAAGTAATGTCTCAAAATTAAAATTTTCATAAAAGTTCTTCAAGTTTAAAATTGCTTTTTTTTATTAGAAATTAAATGATATTTTTTATTTTCTTTTCCTCTGAACTGAAATAGTCTCTTCTTTCTGAAGAACCAAAATAAAATAAGGTTGAAAATATACTTCCTTTTTCCTCTCTTTTCATTTTATATTTCCCCTTCTTTTATACAGGTCATTAATACTTTATACCACTTTCTGAATTACTATTAGATCTTTGAATGTAAGGCACAATGTAAGCATTAAGTACTAGCTCATGTATATCACAATTATAGTACCAGGCAGAACTCAATAAGCAGAGGGCATACCTGATAATACCTCATATTCTGTCAGAATAAGGAAAAAGTACATGATAAAAAAGCTTAGAGGTGACCCATAGGGAAAGTAATAACTTCTAACAAATCTGGCATTTGTTCCCAGTAGAAAAATAATGAAGTAAAGAGAAAGATGAAGAGAAATTAAAGAAGTAGTTATGTCTTGTAAAATATTTAGAGACAAGTTCAATCTATACTGAATAAGATAGGAGCATTCAACAGGACCAGCATTTTACTCCTAGTTTTTGGTGTGTATTCAGATAACAACAGGAATTACAGAATGAACAGAAGCTGTATTTCTCCCCTTTTGTCAGCAAATGCAACACAAATTTTGCAGTTGAACTTGAAATATAGCTGGTTTTTTTCTCCTCTTTAGTTCGCCTCGATATCTGAATGAATAAAATGGTAGTTTTTCAAAAACACTGAACAATGCATTTCTTTTTACATTGAACATGATCAAATGTGTCTATTCTGAATTCCTACAGCATGCAGAAGATTGAATTCCCCTGTGTAGCTCATGTGTCTTAACTGTGTCCAAAAAGGTGATGGACCACTTGTTCTCAGAAAAACTTACAAAACTGGGAACAACTTTTGTTGTTGGATAAAAAGAAAAACTCCTATCGGAAGTCTTCCAAGAATACACTAAGCATCATATACTCTGAGAGAGAAACTGGCATACCCCAGGTCCATGAGGTGGTACACTGCACAAATAGAAAGGGGACATAGAGTCTTGAGGAAACAGCAAAGTTTTACTTTACAGTTTACACAGTAGTAAAGTTCTTGGGTTCTTTCCATTAGAAAGACCTCTGGGGAGTGTAAACAGATTCATCGCAGTGGTGCAGGAAGAACCAACCTGCTCTGCAACACTTGTGAGACAGTGGCAAGAAGGAAGTCAAATATATGTATTTCTCTTCCTTTCTGAGTCTTTCTGCACTTCCCACTTATTCTCATTTTATGTCAGTGTTGTTTTAGTGACTGATCTAGTGTGTATGAACATGGAGAATAAGGACTACAACAATGTCCATGAGCCCACCCAAACACCAATGGCCTTTATATCCCAGCATCCATCCTGGTTCCCCTTCTGTTCAGTGAAAGCTCTGTCTAACTTCCAAAGGTATAGAGTAGAGTTAGCAGGAATGAGGGAAGGTCTGTAAAAGCTCTCATAGGAGGAACAACTAAGTAGGCTGGTGCTTTTCAATCAGGAAAAGATGATTGAAGGAGGAAGTGAAAGAAGTCTGTATAGAAAGTAGCAGCACGTAGAAGGTAATTGCAAAGTATATGGTCTCTGTAGAACACAGTGGAATCAAATAAAATGAGGCGGTGGCAAGTAAAACACCTTTTTTTTCATACAGTGTAAATATAAGCTATGTAATTCCTCACTACAGGATACTGTACATGTTAAAAACTTTTGTAGATTCAAAAAGCAGTGGACAGATCAATGGAAGAAAATTAATCATGTCTATTAGATCAGAAGATACAACAACTGTCTTAGGAAGGCCAGAATCTGCAACTTACTGGAGGGTGGGAAGGTATTCTTGGGATGCTCCTCCCGCTTTCAACTTTTCTCCTCAATATTTACTCCAGGCATGATTAGAGATGGCATCCAGTGCTGGATGGGTCCACCTCCAAGCTGGTCAAACCATTCTTTTCTTCTTAATTGCTTCCCCTTCTGTCAGGATATCTCTGGTTCTCACTCTGTGAATATGATTGCAGGCTTAATCGGAGCCAGCATTCACAAGGTGCTAGAACATGCTGATCTATTGCCTTTCTATAGTATGCTTCTTTTTTGCTTTTAAGTACACCCAAAAGCTCATTGTTAAGCCAGAATGGTCTCTTGTTCCGCCTTCTTCCTTTCCCTTAGTAGGGGATGGACTGTTATTTTGCTTCCAGGAGGCTGTTCTTGAATAACTCCCAGGACTTACAAGTTCCATTGCCTTCCATGAATGCTTCCCATGGAATCCCTCACAGCTGGCTCTGAGCATATTGAAGTTGGCTTTTCCAGCATCCAGTGTGTTTGTCCTGCTACTGGTCTTCAGTGTGCTCAGCAGGATCTTAAACTCCACAATGTTATGATCTCTGTATCCAAGGCTATCATTGGTACTTATGTTGTCAAGTAAGTGTACTCGGTTTGTGAGAAATAAATCTGTCACTGTGCTGTTCCCAATTGGCAGGTCCAACATCTGTAGCAGGAAGCAGTCCTCAATGCATTCCCAGCACATGTTGGGTGACTTGTGCACCGCTGTGTTGCTTTCCCAACAAATGTCTGGGTAATTGAAATCACTCATGAGGATCAGGTTCTGTTGCCCCAGTTCTTCCCCAGGCAGCCAAAGTAAGGTTTTGGCAGTCTTGGTATCTTGACTGGGAGGTCAGTAACAGATATCTAACATAAGATGCCCCTTGATGATGATCTGCCTAATCTTGATCCAAAGGCATTTTATAGAGCTTTCAGGTCTCCATAGCTTACCTCTATAAACTCAATTTTCTATTTTACATAAAGTAAAATTCCACTTCCTCTTCTTCCCTTCCTATCTTTCTGAAAGAGTTTGTAGCCATCCATTGTGGTCTTCTGGTTATGTGACTTTTGCCACCACATTTCTGTGGTTCCTATGACAACATAACTCTCTGATTGAGCATGGAGCTCCATTTCCTCATGTTTGTTGCCCAGACTACATGTGTTGGTGTACATGCACTTGAGGTGTCTAGCCTTAGGGTTCTTGTCTTTGGAGAGGGTTGGGGAGTGTTCCTCGCTACTCTGGTAGGTGTGCTCATCCACTCTGTTGCTTATAAATATACACGTGTCACACCTTTGGACACTAACCCCCCAAATTTCTTTCCTTAAAGCATGTTTCACTAAGTCAGACAATCTGCTGGCAAAGATTCTCCTGCCTCTTCTATGTCATAGAATCGTAGCATGGTTTGTGTTGGAAGGCACCTTTGAAGATCAACTAGTCCACCCCCCACCCCTGCCTTTGGCAGGAACATCTTTCAGTAGCTCAAAGCCCCAGCTGAACTACCCTTGACCACTCCCAAGGATGGGGCATCCACACCTTGGCAATGTGTCTCAACATCCTTATCATAAAATTTTTCTTCCCCATGTCCCTCTTTCAGTTTAAAACTGTTGCCCCTTGTCCTGTCACTACAGGTCTTGGTAAAAAGTCTCTGTTTTTCTTCTAAGTCCCCTTTTTATATTGAAAGGCCACAATACAGTGTCCTGAGATAGGTGGATCCCATCTCTCCCCAACAGGCTGTATTCATCAAAGAACATCCTGTGACTGTAGAAACCAAAGCCATGGTGATGACATCAGCCATGAAGCCATATATTTGTCTGCAAGATGCATCAACTTCTGCCTGCACCCCTATCTCTGACTGGCAAGACAGGAGAAGATTGCATGGGCACCTGTGCCCTTCACTTGCACCCCCAGGGCTCTGAAGAACTGCTTGATCTTGCTCTACTGTGTCACTGGTGCTAATACTGAAAAGAATTAGGACATAGTGGTCTGTGCTTTTAAGCTGTTGTGACAGTCTCTCTGTGACGTCCCAGATCTTGGCTCCTGGCAAGCAGCAACTTCCCTTGACTGTATACCAGGCCAGAAGATGGGTGCCTCAGTGCCCCTCAGTAGAGAGTCACCCACTACTAGCACTCGCTGCTTAATTTTGCAGTATTTAGTATGTGCTGCTGGTGCAGCTTCTCCCTGTAAATCTTGCTCATTGGCTTTGTCCGCTGCCAAGGCTTCATATCTGTTGCTGGTTGGTACATATGAGGAAGGGGAGTGAGGTTATGTCCCATTCCCATAGGTCACCAGAGACCATGGCACCTCCTTCTCCAAAGTGCTATATGTTCACTGTTGAAGCTCTTTGTCTGGTAGTCCTTGGAGTTCAGTGGCATGGGGCCCTAGCACTTCTTCTTGCAAAGGCTCGAATAAAATACTCTAGCCACTGCCTGAGTGACCCCACCAGAGCACACCTTGCACAGGTGGAGCTTCCACCCTCCTCCACCCAGGAGGCAGGGGTGCAGTCTCTGCAGCCCTCTACCTGGACAGCAGCTGCCCTGAATAGCAAGCTCTGCCTGGGTGGCTGCCTCCGCTCACCCCTGGCTAGCCTGGCAAGGTAGCTGATTCCCGTCTGCTGCAGAGCAGAGTCTTTGGCTGATCTCTACCACCATGCTTCCAGCAACCTCAGAGCGCCCCAAACCCCACTGAAGACACTTCCCAGGTACCTGGCAAGCCTTGCACTCTTCTCAGCATGCAACAACTGCTGCTGCTCGTGTTAGCATCTAGCAGTTTGGACTCCATTTCTGAAGTCAAAAATTCATTGTCAAATTTGCCTGTAAAGCAGGAAGATGGCTATGATCAAAAGAAAAATTTAGCTCTGTGGACTGCCACTACATACTGCCCGGTCCCACTGACACAGTGTGCCGTTCAGTGCAAAGATAGCTCAGGCTGCCTTGAGGATCGGAAGTCACATAATTGGGTGAAACACCCTGTTAAGTTTTACAGTTATTATTATTGTTATTATTATTATTATCATGGAGGAAGGTATATTGAGCTAAGCATACTGTCATGCTGATGTTGCTAATATTGCTCTCTGTACCCATGGCAGCACAGAAGAAGATGGCTGTAATACTGCTGTGCAGACCAACTACTCATTTTATGGTCTTTATTTCAGTTCATGAAGCTGGCTCCCAGCATTCACCCCGTTTTGTCATTCTTACTCATAGCACCTTGAAATGTGGTTTCAGCATTTTTCCATCCATATTATTTGCGCATTTTGAGATTTATTCAGCTCCTTTGCTTTTGAGAAGCTGGAAATTCTGTTACATAGAGCCATGGTTGCACTAGATAGAAAAGACCCTTTAGGTCAGGCTGCTGCTTTCCTGCCACCTCCCTGTTGCTCCCTAGACCAGGTCCTCTTCTGTTTAAGTTTCCCAAGTGGTAATATTGCCACTGCTTCCCCAGTGAAGATGCTTTATAGTCTGTCAGATCTAACCAGGTGGGAGCAATTCCCCAAATTTAGATGACATTTTCTCTCTTATAAATTAATTCAGTTGTTCCAGATTCCTATTTCTAATGCATTATTTTTTTTCTAATATAGTTAAAATAATTTGTGTCTGACTTTGGTATATGCCCCTTTCAATTGAGTCCTTTTGAATGATTAATCCATTACTTATATTCAGATTGTGATCTTGCTAAACAGTTAAGCTATTGCTTACATATGAGAACATGAATAGTGGCCAGATCTGGAAATGTGGATACGGTTTCTTTCAAGCCTATGTTAAAACATATTCTGAGGTAACGACTATTCATTTAATCTTTTCCCCAAATGACAACCTCTGTGATTTTCTGATCACTTTTTCTTTCTTTTACTTTTCTCTAAAGTCCCCTTTTCTGAATGTATTTTTTTTGCAGGCAGAGATCCTACCTCTAACCAAGAAACTGTTTCCTTTTTTTGCAATCTGTTCAAAATTTCATAAAGTGGTCCTTTCCTGGGTTAGACCAAAATTCAAATCTAAAAAATAAAATGAAAATATCATGTGATCTCATACTAATGATCGAAGTAAGATCTACTAACAGTATTTGACTGTTGAATGACTCTTATTTTTGTTGCTGCCCCAGGGCCTTATAAACTCCCACGTGCTGTTTGCTTTCCCTTCTTAACCTCTTGAATTGCTTGATGGTGCATCTGTCCTGATGAAAACTGTGTGTTCACCTCCTGTATATCCATTGAGCCACAAAATTGTACTGCTTGGTCTTCTATCTCTTCCTCACAAAGCAAAATAGAAAATAAATAAAAAAGAACTAACGGGAATCTGTGCACTATTCAATAAATGCCTCCTCATAATCGGATACACTGCATACTTGCCAGTGTGAATATATTTTTGAACATAAGGTGATAGTGAGAAACTTTATTAAGCATGAAATATGACTGTTTATCATACTTCTCTCATGCATGAACATACACCCAGAAAATCCTGCTTTTTTGAATAATTCAGACCTATTTCAAATAGACAGTCATCCAGCCATGCATTACATGCTACCGTTCACATTTGTCATGTGACGGTTGGTCTCTTTCTGAAGGTCTCCTCAAGAAAACAACCATCCATTGCAGTGGTTTACTTTATTATGATCTTATTCTTGCTTTACTTGTATGCACTACTCTGACTTTGTTTCAAAAAGGCATGCTGAAGAAAAGACATGCTACAACCTATTTGTTGACTGATCCTATTTTTCTACCATTATTGTTCTTTTGTAAACCTGTCCACCTCATCACAGAGTATGGTGAGCAATTGTGATGGACTTTAGTTCTGGGAAATGTAATTGCTCTGTCTTATCAGTTTCTCTGTAAAGGGCTGCCTTTTCTCTTATGAGATTAACTCTTGAAATAGAGATGTCTGCTGTTACAGGTTGAAAGTTATTGACTCCAGAGTTATTGACACTGCTCCAGAGGAGCAGTGGAAGGGTTAGCATAGTGCCAGCAAAAGAGTTAGAAGCTAAGAATTGTGTGGATTAACAATTTTGATTATATTACTCTGAGTTTTGCTAACTTAATTTCCTTTTGACCAAGGTAAACCAGTAGATGTGGGGTTTTTTTATTTTAGCAAAGCTTTTGATGCTGTCTCTCACAGTTCTTTGTGGAGAAAACGTTCAGCACATAGCTAGGCAAGTCCGTAATATGATGGGTGAACAATTGGCTGATGGGTTGGGCTCAAAGAGTTAGAGTAAAAGCTGTTACATGAGGCTGGTGGCCAGTCACCAGTGAGGTTCCCCAGGGCTCAGTTTTAGGGCAGGTTCTCTTGAATGTATATATAACTGATCTGGACTCAGGAATCAAACGTACATTAACTAAGTTCGTCGATGATGCTAAAGTAGGAGGAGCTGTGGACTCCCTTGATGGTAGAGAGGCCTTGCAGAGAGATCTGGATAGACCAGCAAGCTGGGCAATCACCAACTGTATGATATTTAACAAGAGCAAAGGCATCATTCTACACCTGGGATGAGGTAATCCTGGTTATATGTACATATTGGAGGACGAGAAGCTGTACAGCAGCCCCACAGAAAGAGATCTGGGGGTATGGGTTGATGGCAAATTGAATATGTGTCAACAGTGTGCCCTGGCAGCCAAAAAGGCCAACTGTGTCCTGGGGTGCATCAAGAAGAGCATAGCTAGCCAGTTGAGGGGGGTGATTGTCCCACTCTACACAGCACTGGTGCAGGCTCACCTCGAGTACTGTGTGCAGTTCTGGGTGCCTCAATATAAGAAGGACATCAAACTATTAGAGTGTGTCCAGAGTGTGACCAAGATGGTAAAAGCCTCGAGGGCAAGACTGCGGAGGAGTGGCTCAAGTCACTTGGTTTGTTCAGCTTGGAGAAGAGAAGGCTGAGGGGTGACCTCATTGCAGTGTACAATTTTCTCAAGGGGGGAGTGGAGGAGGTGGTGCTGATCTAGTCTCTCTGGTGGCCAGCAAGAGGACACGTGGAATTGTTATGAAGCAGTGTCAGGGGAAGTTAAGACTGGACATTAGCAAAAGGTTTTTCACTGAGAGGGTGCTCAGTCACTGGAACAGGCTCCCCAGGGAAGTGGTCATGGCACCAAGCTTGTCAGAGATCAAGGAGCATCTGGATGATGCTCTTAGTCATATGGTTTAATTTTAGGTAGTCCTTTGAGGAGCAGGGAGTTGGACTCAATGATCCTTATGGGTCCCTTCAAATTTGAGATATCCCAGGATTCTATGATTCTATTGTTGTGACCTTCTCTGTACATAAGTACTTTACCCACGTTATTATCTATGTTTTTCTGTAATAATTAGATCTAGACTAATGATGATTCTTGAATTGGACTGTTAAGATTTAAGTTATACTAACAATAAATTCTTCAGTTTACTTAATGTATATATAAGGTGTACTTCCTTTCTGCCCATAAACAAAATTTTGAACACAACAACATTCAGCCTGCCTAACCATGGCTGCTCCTTCAGACTTGCATATCATGTCATAACTGTCTAGGTGACACATAGAGATAGGTAGCCAGCTTTGATTTGGGCTATAAGCCATCTTGGAGACAATGCCATAGACCTCTTTCACCACTTGGTATTTAGTAAAATATTTATGTACAGTGTAGAGGAAGGGTTTGATGTTATTACAGTAGTCTATGTTCTTATATCAGTGTTTTAGTTTGAAACAGGAGAGAAGTTTTGAGAAGGATCTTGCAATAATTCCCATGTGTCATACTTTAGTTTCTTTCACAGAGCTTGGCAGACAGCAAACTGGAAGAAACTAGAAGTTTGGAGTTCACACAAAGCAATCCAGCTGTAAATGGGCATGCAGACCACACCACTGGGTTAGATCTAGTATTAAGGAAAAAAACCGTGAGATGTGTACGGTATGAATACAAGGTCTTTAAAAACAACTGCTCTTCAGTGCAGATCCACTGCTGCTGGTCTGAATTATTTCTTAAAATAGAAACAGCCTGTATTTCTGAGGAAAGCTGGTGAGCTGGGAATCAGAAGTTAGCGCTCTGAGTAGGGACAAGGAAGATTTCCCAGTAAGCCAAGCTGCAAAGTGACGTATGGGGCATCTTTCACTGGCAATTTGAGGTTGTGCCGATACTGGAACCACTGGAGGATGTGGTACATCTTTCAAAAGTTCAGCCATGCCGGGGGTTCATATAAGCCTTTCCTTGTTCCCAGAGAGCTGGACATTTTCAAAGTAACACAGTATACTAGTCATGAAACTTGAGCTTGAAAATCACAAAATAACCAGGTTTCTGAGAACCTTTTAAGTGTTTCCAAAACAATATCTGTACTGTGGCACTTTGAAGTTGAGTAGCATATTCCCCATGCAAACTTTTTCATGAAAAAATTCTACAAAATACTCTCTCTTTGAGCTCAGTTTTATGTGAAAGCATTTTTAAGATGGAGTTATTTGGAAGGGGAAAATACTACTGTTAGGACTTTAGTGATCTAAATTACTGTTTTGCCATGGGGATAAAGAAAAGAGGAACTATTTCTAAAGAGGCAAAGGCAGTAGGATACAAACATTGTTGCTTTGCCAGCAATACTCAGTCATTTTCACCAAATGCTTAAAAAAAAGAAGACATTTCTTTGAAATGAAAAGAAAAAGAAATGAAAATGCCACAAAGCTTAATTCAATTTTCAACATTGTAAAGAAAAAAAAAGGAACAATGAACAGGAGAAATTATGATAATTCCATCAAATTCAGTGGTAATAATCAGGCCCCACAGATTTGGTCCCCAGCAAAGAGTGCACAATGTCTTCATTTCCCAAGCTAAGGGATGGCAGTGCTCATACATGTTGAATGCCAAACAGCATTAGGACATGTGGTTATTTTGTATGTTTTTTCTTGCAAAATACCTTGAAACCTCCTTTATCAAAGATGTTTTATAAACATGTCATAATCTCTCCACTCAGTAGAAATAGTTAAGTAATAAATGTTTATATTTGCGATATTAATTTTGTAATGTGAAATATTAATGCTAGTTTTTTTTCTTCCATTGATAACATTTGCTTACAAATATTTTCAGGCTTTATATTTGAGCAGCTTTTCAGTACACGTGCCGAAGTGGCCAAGGAATCTATTTGATACAGTTGTGTTTACATTAGATGTCAGTCAAATTCTCTTAATCCAGCTAAATTGTTGTATGAATACAGAATGGGAGAATAAATTGTTGATACAGTGGAGCAAAGCAGGAGAAGACACTAAATATTTAATGCACTGGCAGAAGGACTTTGGTAACATTTTCCTCATTGAACAAACTAGCTGGCTCACCCCATAGGTAATCTGACATGCAATTATTTCTGAAAAATAATTTGCAAAATTGTGATTAGCTGCATAGCTCTTGGGAAGAGTTATTGGGGAGGTCTTAGGCTAGAAGTATCCAGCTTCATTCTCATTTCAGGAAGAAACCCCTGTGCTCATGAGGATGATGATGATGAAAGAGGCTTATAAAAAACTGACCATAGTCCAACATATATGAAATGGCATTTGGCCTTCAGATTTCCCCCGGTCACACTAGCAGTACTCATAGACAGATTGGGAGATTAGGACCCCACATTTTCACTGTGAGCTCACTTCAGTGTTCAATATGAATTCAGTCCTTCTGAGACCCCATACAGCCTCAGGAACACTAGGCATGTTCAAGGCTCAAATACTTTGCATAACACAACATTGCTCAAGCCCTGTGGCAGCAAGTATCCATTTGCTTGAGAAGCAAAATAGTGAATTACTAGTCCGATCTGCTGCATAGACCCAGATGGATAATATTTTGATCTCTCTATGGAAAATGCACAAAAATATCCTTTGGCTGATGTTTTAACGTCTTGTTTTTTAAGCAGTGATACACTATCTCTTGGGAATTGTAATACGGCTGCCCAATGTTCTCCTTCTCCCCTGTGTACTGACACAGCCAGACTGAACTTTCTGTAATATTTTAAAGTTTCTTCCTGCAGTATTGTGTGGGAATCCAATAGCTGCTCTGCACCCAGCAAGAGTTTTGTTGGCATGCTTTAAGTAGCTTTCAGCAGGATGCTAATTTCCATGGTTGTCCAAGCACCTGTGTAGGGACCTTGTCAGTTCGACCAGGTTTGATCTTTCTTCTTTTGCTAGTTATTATTATTCAACGAGTATGTGCATGTTCAGACAGCTCACTTTCTCTTAGTAGTGTCATTTGCCCTTAAATATACATTACTGCCCACTGCCAGAGACAGGAACCCTGGGCTGGATTAATATTTCGTCTAATCTAGTATTTACGCAGTTACATTTCTGAAGTTTCACAAATCTGACATCTGCACCTCTCTTCAAAGATGATGAAGTCAGATAATTATCATGGCTCAGGGGCTGTATCTTCTCTGGACCTCTTTCTACAGCAGCAAGTAATGAAAGGAGAATGTTTTTTTCTATAGGCTTTCTTTGCACTGATTTTTGTTCATTTATGTGTGGGAGGGAGGGGACAAAGAAGATCATGATTTATTTGGAGCAGAATATGAGTTTTATGTGTGTTTGCTACTACCACTATGCAACACTTAAGAAACAAACCATGATTATTGAGTTCCCACAAGGTTGCATATCTGCAAAAAGAATATGAAAAATAGATCCTCAATGTGAAGAAGAGCCATACCAGTCCTGAGCATGGCAGACTTTGATGATACCAAGAAAAAAGTCAGAATTGTCACTTATTTACACTAAGAAAGTTTGAATTAGTACATGTGGGTGAACATTTCATAGGTTGTATTCCCAAGAAGGTATTTGATAAGGTCTTCCCTCCTGTTTCAAGTACTGCTATAGGTATCCAGCATCAATGTTATTAAATAGCAGGCAGATGAGGAACTAATCTTTCTCTATTAGATATTTAGGGACATGAGACTCCTAGCCAACACACCTAAATTGGGCACACAAAACTAGATAGTCTAGTCTATTATGAAAACATCAGAATCAGTAATTCTAAACCATGGACTTGTGTAAACACTCCTATTCTGAAGTCAGAGTCATTCTTTATTTTTCATTTCTCTTTAAACTCTTTCCTAAATGACACAAACCAAGCTGAAAAAAGACATTTTTCATACCAGAATAAAAGCAGCTGCCAGCTTAATTATCCTGCTTTTTTGTGAAAACAAGGACTGAAAGGGAAAATGAAATGTCCAAAAGACAGAGAAAAATTATCAGCCATAGATTTGTGGGTATTAATGCTCTTTCTCGTTGCAAGCAGGTGAAAGTGCTGCTCTAAACAATAGCAATGAGTAGGCCTCAGAATAATTTGTATTCAAATGTTCTGTTCAAAGATTTCTTGCATAGAGGATTATGCAAAATAGATCTGTGCCTATTCTTCACTCAGTAAATAGGTTATATAACTTTTCAGCGGTATTTCACTATGCATTCCATTTTGCTGACCAATAAGTTGAGTACATATACATAATATTTCCTTGGAACAGATCTGAGTATAATGTCATCCAAAATAAATTCTGCTTTGCCAGGAATAGACAGTGGAGAAACATTCTCTTCCTCTGCTGCTAGTTAAACAGGGGGAAGAAAACCCCAGCTATTTGTAATGCTTCATCCAAACTAGGGCAGTAAAAGATCTTGACATTTCTTGCTGTCTACCTTTTACACTGGAGGTTAGAATTGGAACAAATCTTTCTGCACACAACTTCGCAATACATTGATCCAATAACTTGACATATAAAACTTGGATTCAAACAGAATTTCAGAAAGTTTGGAAAGCTAATCTGTAGTTCTGGAATTGAAAACTGAATCCCACCTCCATTCCCCAGCTGATCATACCCTGTTTAAGACCCCACTCCTGGACAGAAATCAGAGTGACCTGAGGTGGGCCTTGCTTTATTGTATGAGATATTTGGTCTTCCCTTAATCACTTGACTGGACAATGAAATACTTGATGATTTTACATTGAATGTCTCACGCTCAGTCATCAATTCAGTACCAGTGAGGAGATATACAGTAGTTTCTTTCCTGGATAGTATTTCAGCCTCTCTGGAAACACAGGTGTTTCTACACTGGCTACCCACTTGTCAGGTTTTCAAAACATACTTTGTGGTGACAATGACTAGAACTGAATTTGGTTTTCAAATAAAAGCTGCAAAGTTGTCAGGGGCAGGATTGGATAAGTGGGGGCATATGGTCTGTTGGGATATGCTTCTGCTAGACTGGCTGGCTTGGAGAAGGAGATGAGTGGTGCAGGAAAGCTTTAGACACCCAGCTGAAGCAGCCACACCATAATGGGTACAGCCTGATATTCCCCCTCCAGCTCAAGTCTGGGACATTCATGTGCTGGCAGGGGTGGGCATACACCAGCACACAAACACAAGTGCAAGGAAGAGTCTAGCATGTGGAGCACAGTAAGTAAATGACCTCATATGAAGTTTCTTAGAGCATCCAGAAGGGTACACCTTGGTTTTTCATCCTATGCTAAACACTACAAGAGGACAGAAAAGCCAATAGACAGGCATTGAACCAATATTTGAAATTATGTGAGAAAACTTTTCGGGATTCGGAGCGGTGGCTGCAGCTTGTGACAGCCTGACAAATTATAGGCATTGTCTCAAACATTCATTACAGAACTTTGGTGGAAAAGATGCCTCTGTAAAATGCTGAGTTGTGTGAACAGGACAATGTGGCCGGAGAGGAGGGCCCCGCGGAGGGTGGGACCGCACTTCTCCAAGGCTGCAGTTCCTTATCTTAAGTGACCACAGCGTATGCACCTGGAAGCCAAGGCTGCGATTCCTTATCTTAAGTGACCATGAGAAGGAGCACAACGTATGCGCCTGGAAGAGAGGGCTCTGCAGAGGATGGGACTGTGCTTCTATCTTAAGCGGTCATGCCAGCAAGTAAAGAGAGGCAACTCCCCAATGAACCCCCCCCCAAGCTCACTGACTGATTCCAGAGAAGCCCAGGAACGTGAACTGCGCATGTCGAGACCACCGACTAACACACTATAAAAGAAGGAAGAATGAATGCTCGGCGCGCGCCCTCCAGAACTGGATCTCTACGCTGGCTGGACCAACGCTGGACCCAGGACTGGTGACTCCCTTTTCTTCTCTCTTTTCCTTTTCTTTCTGTCTTTATTTCTCTCTTTCTCTCTTTCTCGCTCTTTTCTCTCTCTCTTTTCCACAAGTCCCTACACCCCATCCTTTGAAACATAAACCGTTGACCAAGTCTGAGACTAGGAGTGGATCTAGCCGCCCCTGGGCTCCTCTCTGAGAAGGAGTTCAGAAAGCAAGGGGGTCTACTCTGAACCTCGTGACTCAACGGGAGGGATTCCCTTCTGTTCCTTTTTCCACTTCTTTTTCTACACCTCTCTTCTCTTTTCAAACAGTGGCTAAAAGACATGATGCAAGGTTCATATTGATAAATTCACTTGTACTTGGGCAAGGTTAGCTAGGTTGAATAAATGTTGATTGTTGTTTGAACTCCCCTGGTCTCGGTTCACCTTAATTCCGACAAAGGAAATCCACGAACCTGAGTCACTCCAACTTTGGGACGCGACACAGCTCCTGGCCTTGCTGCAGACAATCCATGGGACCTTGGGCAAGTAACTATGTATTCTACATGTCTTACTGCTGCAGCTTAAAACGGGAATATTGAAACTTCATTTCCTCACTGTTTTTCTTCTTTCCCTTCACAGAACAACAGGATCTTTTATGATTCTGCTCCACAATGTCTAAAAAAGAAGATTAAGGTCTTTCATGGAATTGCCTGTCTGTTGTGAACCATAAATAATAAATATGCAATTCTGTTATATGAAAGAATAAGCTTTATCTTCCATATTATGTTGCTGTTCAAAAAACTCCTATTGCTATTTCAACTGGAAAAAGCAAGCATCAGTTTTCACCCAGTACTGGGGCAGGGATCTTTTCTGCATTCTCAAAAAAGGGGATATGTGACACCACAGAGCCACCTGCATATTCTGATTACTGAATGGCGTGAGATGTGCATAGACACTCTCCAAAACACTATTCTACCTGCTAGGTTAATTATGTGCAAGAAAAGCATAAATGCTTTGTCTTAGATAAATCCACTGCATTTCCAGCTTAATGGCAATGTTCAGTTTGCTTTCGTTCCCAGTGTCAGCGGTACTTTTGTACCTAATTGTTGAAATGTTTCTGCTACTGAACAACTGATGTCAAGTGACCCTTAAAATAAGAACATTGTAGCTGTGGAAGTTTTATTTTTTTATTTATTTGTCCCCCTGCCAAGACTATCATAGTGAATGGTATATCACAATTAAAGAACTGTGAATTCACCTCCAGGATTTTCCAGCTGGAAGAGATGACAGCAAGATATACAGCTTTCACTGAAAGCACACAGCTCTGCAATTCTAGACCTGGATTCCTCTCCATCCTCCCCCCCTACATACACATGGCACCAGCTCATGCTTCCCTTCACACTCCCTCCTCCCCACCTCTGTAATTTAAAGACTTAGAAGTTTTAACTGAAAGTTATTATAAACCTTCTCACTGCTCAAACCATCAATTAGCTTTTGTTCAGACCTGAGTCTAGACAGAGGTGTTTGGAAACACAGAGCTGTGCTAGACTGTAATTCTGTCACACTCAGAACTGAGCACAGCAGGAAAGCAGAGGAGCCATCCGCTGTTAACTTTGGCCATATTGGGTTCACTGAAGAATTATATATTTTATATACCTTACCTAGCAGCTCACAGGCTTAGTTCCTCTGCACATGCTTTATAACAAATTCCCTAGAAATTTCCATGGTAACACTGAAAAATATCACAGTGAATTCAGTAGCCACCTCTGCTTGACTTTGTTTTGAACAGAGGCAGCATCATTTTACCCTGGTGTTACCTGTCCCTGGACATTTGTGGATCAGCATAGGATTGGTCTTTGGGCAACCTGGTCTAGTGGAAGGTGTCCCTGCCCATGGCAGTGGGGTTGGACCTAGATGATATTTAAGGTCCCTTCCAACCCAAACCATTTTATGATTCTGTGATTCTAGGATGAGGTTGGAATGGAGTGCTTTCCACGCAGCACTCAGGAGAAACTGGGCACTGCTCTTGGCTCTGCAACTGGTCTCTGGGGTAATTGTGAACAAACCTATTTGAGTACAGTAAAAATTCTTTTATATTACATATGTAATTTTACATTACATTTCATTTATAATTTAATTTTGGACTATATAATTATAAAATAATAAAATATTCTAATATATTGTTTCATATTAGTACCTAAACACAGGTATCTAGAGACATCTGAAGTGCTTTAGAGTAGTGGCTACCAGTTCTACTTCCAGTTCCAAAAATGTGTGCACAGTTTATAGGAACTTTGTCATGTCTGCCAAACCCATGTGAATGTTTCAAGTACCTTGGGGCCTCTCTAATCACACTGGATGCATCTAATAGGCAATTGAACTGAGCTCTGCATCTCTTTTCCCTGCTAGCTCTAGCCTGATCAGCATAATGCTGAGAACTACAAAATGTTGCTGCAATGCACATAATAAGAAAAGGATCGTATAAATTTCTTCAGAAAAAAAGAGAAAAAGCTGTATGCATCAAGCTATCAAATCAGGCTTGTCTCTATCCATCTAAGATTAATTATTCTCATTTGTGTACTTGTCAATGTTGCATACAGGATTATTTTCCTTTAAACTGTGAGAATGTAACTGACTCACCTCATCCCTTCTACTCTTAATGAAAGCCTTCCCCATTCCCTAAAACTCCAGAAGACAAAATTAATGGCACAACATCTGGATTCTATAGGTAGGAGTGACAACATGCCCCACTCCTTCTTTCCAGTCAATTGCTCCCTGACAATGCAAATCCCCCAGAGTTTCTGCAGCAACTAGGCAGTTGGGCTGAATGTGAAGCTAAATGAAGTCATGAAAGAGCAAGCTCACTGGATGATTACATCTTTCCCAAGAAAGGATGCATTCAGGCCAAAGAAAGCAGAATTTCTTTCCAAAATTAATTAAAGACAGAGGCAGAACCAAATCTGCCAGAATAAATGGAACCCTGAACTCATGTTTTAGTGTCTGCTAATACAGTTGAACACAGGAATGTGTGTTTTTGTGCACTTGTGTCACTTTTTGTACATTTTAGAGAGAAGTAAAGTGTGCCTTCCCACATATCTGAGATTTTCCATGAAGGGTTCCATACAACCAGGGAAGTTTGCATCTTTTTCCCCACAGAAAGTCACATCCAACAAAACCAAACAAAAGTTTGTGTAAATGGACCCATTTCAACCAGTTTCTACCAGAAAGAGATCAGATCTTGTCAGAGTCTTAGGGAAGACTTACTTTTCAGAAGGAGCTTTTGGGGCTGCCATGCATCCCACCGGGGAACATAGAAACAAGTAATTCAAGAAACACCAGCCTTAGATCAAGCTGTCAGGTCTCACAGAGGATTTTTCTCAGTCCTAAGGACTTTCTGGATTTGGACATTCCTTGGCTTCAGCATTCTAGGAGATTTCCTGATTGTCCTTCAAATTTGGGATACTACCTGTCTCACTTAGAGAGACAAACGTTTTGTTCCATTATTTTTCATGGAAATATTTGGCATGGTAAGAGAAGAGTTGTTGGGGTTTTTTTTCTGCAAGGTAATGCAAAGTAGTTAGGAGAATTCCTTTCAGTTAAGAATTCGTATTATTTTGAAAATATGGAGATGAAGCCTTTTTAGAAAATGAAATGTGTCTGATAAGACTGACATTTCTCCTGAAAATCACCCACCAACAGGGTATTAGCTGAAGCACATTGGCAGTGTGGATCCTAAAGGCAGCTGTGGGAGTCATGCAGCATCATAGGGATGATGCAGGAGTGGGGATTTTAAACTACCGTTTCTCCTGTGATGTTCTACAGCTTTAAATGGGGAGGAAGCATTTGGGTATGAATGGGTGGAAACACACTAGCAAATCCACCCACTCTTGTACAGCAGACATCTTTTCTGTATGATTCATAGCATGTGTCTTATAGCACCTCAGATCTTTACATTTTCTTTAGGCCATGTACAAGTTGTCCAAGAGCACATATACTGTTATTTGCCTGGGTTTCACATTGCCCACATAATTATATGACAGTCTTCCAATTCATTATTTCCTTATTGGGAGTTATATTCAAAAAGTACCTAGACAGTGCCAAAACACGGTTTTGTCTTGTGTCAGAGCCTGTATCTAGTTTCATGGAAGTTGTTGGCAAAACCTCCACTGATCTTGATGTGGGAAATCTCGGATATTGCAGTTAAAGTTAAAGTACTTTGAAAGCAGATCGTCTACATTGCAATTGCTGCTGCTCATTTTTGCTTTCCAGCAAGGATTCACCAGAAGCAAAATGAGTCTCCAAAGGAAACAACCTTCCCTGGGTTAAGAAAGAACATTAGGACCATTAAGTTCTTCCTAGTAATTATTTTTACCTACCTTCTGAGTTTAAAGTAGCTTATGTCCTTCCAATTTGTTCCCATGCAATCTGGATTTCTGCATGTTTTTTTAAGAACTAGAGCCTTTCCCTGTACAGTATAGGACACACTTTCCTAATTGTTTCTATAAATGACAGGTGCTTCTGTATACCCTGTTTCTGGGTCATAAAATATAATTCTTGCAAATATTATAAATTGTAGTTGAAAATTACAATAAAAACGACTCTTAAAACATATTGTTTCCCACAGCATAAGACTGGACTCAAATGATTCAGGACGTTCTCATGTGTGTTATGTTCATAACTGCTACACTTTTTTTTTTTACAACCGGTGGATTCCTGCAAACAGTTCATTATGTGACCTCTATTAATATAAAAAGGAAAAAGTTACTTCCACTTCCAAAGAAGGGCTAATATGCAAATAGAGAAGAAATCAGCAAGACTCTGCTTCAGAGACAAATCACCAGGATCAATTTCCTTTTTCAAAATTAGTGATTGGGCTTTTCCAGTGATAGCCTGTCTTCCAACCTAACATCTAAATGCTTTTGTCTGCTTGCTAGGCAAAAAATTCATCATGGTGGGTGTCATGGTTTCAACTCAGTTGGTAACAAAGCACCACGAAGCCACTCGCTCACCCCCCATCCCCTCCCCTGGCCATGGTGGGATGAGGAGAAAATCCAAAGGCAGGCTCGTGGGTCAAGACAAGGACTGGGAGGGATCACTCCCCACTTATGGTCACGGGCAAAAGACAGGCTCAACTTGGGGAAGAAACAAAATCAATTTAATTTACTACAAATCAAAGCAAAAACAAAACACGAGGGTATTGGGAAGGGAAACCAAACATCAGAACACCTCCCCCCACCCCTCCCTCCTTCCCGGCTCAGCTCCATTCCCAGTGCTTTCTACCTCCTCCCCCCGGCGGCGCAGGGGAACAGAGGATGGGGGTTGAGTCAGCTCGCCCCACATCGTCGCTGCTGCTTCTTTCCTCAGGGGGAAGATTCCTCACTCGTCCCCTGCTCCACCGTGGGGTCCCTCCCACGGGAGACAGTCCTTCACCAACT
>VYZV01010844.1:1758-44335 GCA_013401275.1 Pandion haliaetus
AGTAGCCACTCTGCAGTCATGCAGATCTGAAATACTGAACTCTCACAACAGCAAGGTAGTGCCCTATTCAGGTAGCAGTGGCAATGGCTGTTCACAAAAGCATGGGATGTGAACTACTTGTCCAATAGTCATGAGGGCACAGACTCCAAGTGCAAATCTCAAATGGCCAGTAGGATGGGGAAATGAAGAAAAACTATCCATCTGTCAAACATTTGCTGTAATCCTCACCACAAAGCTCAATACTGGCAGAAGGCAGCTTCAGCAGTAAGTCAGGAACCAGTATGGCTCCAGAAGTTCGGTGCTCTCTCCCTGCCCTTCTTCCCTTTCCCCCCAACATGCACACACACACATACTCTTATCCCTTGAGGAAATGGAGTCTGTCTGCACCTTTTGCTAATGTAAGTCATAGTGTTCTCAATTTTTGCTCCAGAAGGCTAGGTGGTACATTATAGAACCCAGGTGCCAAGAGCCTACATACTGCACTGGAAGGTTAATGATTGCTGAGCTTCATCCTTCTGTACTCCAGCAAAAAAGGACAGGCTATTAAGCAGAGCATGTGACAAGTAATTCCTCTTGGAAAGACAGCTCATAAGTGAGCCCGTTTTTTTTCATCAGCATAAGTCTCAAAGAGATGCTACTCAGCATCTTGTACCAAACCTTACCCTACAATGCAAGATAAGATTTGGATTGAGCCTTTAAGCACAGCCTATAACAAGACCCAGTGGTGATTGCATAGGACCTTTACTGACAGTAATGGTGGAAAACATATGACTTCTATAGACCTTTACTAAGGCACATTAGACAGAAATGGATTGAGAGCTGCTTTTTCTGTTTGGTTAGCTCTTGTTTGTTTTTTAGGCTTTATTTAAAACATTTGGAATTAGCTAGAGGTGGAGACGCTACCAAGAACTCCAAGATAACATAGAATTATTTTACCCCAACTTATATTAACCTTGAAATTTGAGTGAGAGCAGTAATTTGTCCTTCAAATCAATTTGGGAGGAAGTGTAGTGGGGGAAAATCATTCAGCCTCTTTTAAAGCAGGACTATGTTGTCGGTTTGGATTATCTAGACATGTGTTACCCAGCCACACTTGACTGCAGTGGCAGAGGCACCAAGCACTGCTGGCACTTACCCCTTTTTTTCTGAGGACAGCACATTTCAATTTTCTGAAAAAAAGAATGTTTTGTTCCATCTAGCAATGAGTTTGATACTGAGCATATAGGTGAGCCTAAACAGTTATTTTGGAAAAAAAAAAAATTTAGTAATGTGATGATCCCTGCAAACCTTAAAAAGGACAGACTGTGACCGCTGTGAAAGGATCAAGATTGGTTCCTCTGTAGAAACCAATCTTTCTGCAACTTGAAGAGGTAGTAAGGTAGCCCTAAAAGACAGTCTTAAATGGTTGCCATGAAAAAACAGGCCACACTGAAAATACTTCAAAATGAGAAGTTGAACAATGCCTGCAGAATAATAAACTACCAGTGGACAATGATATAGAGGAAAAAGCAAACATTCAACTTCAGCTGTTACCTGAACCTTGTTCTGTCACTTAAAAAGCCTCAGAACAGGAAATAATACAGAACCATCTCTACCTGTTTTCTATCCCTCACCTGGTTGCTTTCTCTAGAACTTCAGGGCTCAAGTGGCAAATAGGACACAGCAAAGGAAGCTTCACATACACAGAGAGAAGAGAAAGAAGAACGCAACCATAAATGGAAAGAGCTTCAGTGATGAAGAATGTCATCTACTTGCTATGAATACAAAAAATTGACAGCAAAGCCTGGCCTGTGGGAAGAATAAGGAGTTCATGTCGTAAGGACATCGTAGGGGATGTTCCTATGGATAAACCCAACATTTGGATTCTGTCTGTAAGCAGATAATCAGAGCTCTCTAGGGCTTTAAGGATGTTTTATGTTGCCAGGCTAACAAATAATCTTGCAGCTATTTCTGTAAGAATACATAGCAGTTATACTGCCAACTGTGCTTTGACAGAATTTGTGTTTTGGGAGTTTTCTCTGCATTTTCCTATGAGATGCCATGGAATGGCCAAAAATTAAGTCCTCCCCTTTAAGTAGGTAATTATACTGCATCAAAATCTTAATCAGACAGTTTTAGTTTTTATATGAGGGACTCTTTACTTTAGATCTCAGATATGGCATAATAATTTCAATCAGCTGCACAGCTTTGAGCCCAAGAGGCAGGATTAGATTTTTGTTTTGCTTTTTGTCTTTTGGAGGAAAGAGATTTGGAATTAAGAAATCAGTCTCTGTGTGAAACACCTACAGCAAAAACATGGAGCTAGTTCTTATTGGTATGGTTCTCAGAGCAGACAGATGTATGCAAAGCCCCGTCACTTATGGGTTCAGCTTCCCTCAGTGAAAGAAGAAAACATCTTTTTGGATGCTGTTAAATGCAAAATCAGTTGTGCTCAAGGTAAAAGATTGTTACATTGAAAACCTCATTTAATTTAGAATTATATTGTACAGACCAGGGGCTGCCTTGCATAAGACATACAATGATTGCCAAACTGAGTTATTAGGTAGCTTAGGGACCTCTTCAGGTGTCTGGGGACATCTTTTCAGGTAAAACTGTAATTTGCCCTTTGTTTCAGAGGGTGTTCTCTATTAACCTATCCCATCACAGTTTTCAGAGGGTTTTGGCCATAAGACATTTTCTGACCACATTGAATTTCTGCATGGTCCAGATTATAGACCTTCGCTCTCTCGCAGAAGTGTAAAAGGAAGAGCATTCTTTGGCTGAAAAAGATCATACTTTTCATTAGAGCTCTACAGCTCTCTTGTAAAAGCATCCTTGATCATTAGACCACTAAACTCAGTTAAATAAGGTTAATGTAATATACCAACACATATTTCACCCTGGAAAATAAAACAGGATTCCACTTTCTAAATATGAGGTGGGGTGAGGGTGGGGTGTCCCGTATTTCATGTAAAATCTCTTTTCTAAAGGTACTTCAGCTCATTTATCTATTCATCTGCACTCAGGGGGGAGGTCTTGTGAAATTTTTGGCATAAACATTATCCTCTATCACATGAGATGAGCCTACACTATTTGTAAACCAATTTCAAAGGGAAAAAAAACTTCATAGAAGAGAAGATGATTTATTGATAGCCTTAGGTAGTTTGTTATCAAACCTGTGTTTGAGGTTTAACTATCACTTTCATTTATAGCACTGACTTCAAAAGAAACATTTGCTGCATGAAAATATTGATTAATTCCCCCCCATCCCCCTTGGCTGTTTCCTCAAATGCATCAAGAACCACTATAATTTCTGCCAGACAGTAAAATACATACTAAACTGGAAATTCAAAAGTACAGAATTGCAGGGCTGTAAATATAGTTGGAAGGCCAAAATGGCAAGTGCACAAATAAGCTGACTATCTCAAACATTACTTCCATGGACAGGTTTTGTCAGGCCTCGGAAATTCTTCGTATGCCTGCCTCTCTGGGCAAGACTTGTTGAACCACTGAAGCGACAACTCCTTGCTGAGCAGTCCAGCTCAGGGTTATTTTAGGCCATGCCTGGTCAGTACTGTGCACCGCGAGCCTCTGCATAAGTTACTGTCCATACTTTTCACATGTGGCAGCTACCACCCAAGTAGGTCACCTTTAACTGAAACAGAATAATGAGCCAACCAGAAAAAAAACTCATAAGAGTTTTATAGCTGACAGAGCATATTGGCATAAGGATTTTTAAAACAGATCAAGGCAGCTGACAAGCAATCAAATGAGCAGTGCTTCCAGTAGAACAGCAAGACAACACTTAACTTTTCAGACTCTTAAATATTTCTTAGATCTTAAGCATGAGTAAAGAAGAGAACTTGAAAAATTTCATATGAATTTTTGAGACCTCAGAGAATCTACCAACCTGCCAAGGCAACTGAAGATCACAAAATAAGATACCAATGCAAGACAGCTAACCCATAACCCAAATAATTTTCATCTTTCAGTGTGGCACACCTGCAAAACAAACAGTATCAAAGATACACACAAATGTAACTGAGGAAAAGAAGACAAAGTATATGGGCAAGTCCCTTTTACTTTATGACCTTCGTCTCTCAGCCCCAGTGCAGAAATGCTAACTCTTAAGAGGGGCTGCAAGACTTTCATTCCAGGATGGGCACTTACTGTCCTGCAACATCAACACAGCTTATTCAGAGCTGAGTAAGACAGTAAATATTGCTCCTTATCAACACACACAACACAGAGGTGATTGGAAAACACAATACCCATCTTGTAGGAGGGACAGGTGGAAACAGCTGCCCTCAAACAAAAAAATCTTTACAAAGACCATATAGATATGAGGAATACTTGATTTTTAAATTCTCCCTCCTCTTGTTCCGGTAAACCTATCTCAACACAGGATCATATGAGGACCAAATCTAGGTCTTTCCTAGCTAAAACAGGAATTCCTGCTGGACTGCTTTTAAGTTATGTTATACCTTAGTATTAACACCCCAACACACGTACTACCTCCGACTCCCACCTTCCTCCCTCCAGTGCCCACTGTGATTACATAGAATTGTATGTCCTCCATGGAAAACCAAGACCATCATTTGTTTGGCAGCCCTATGTCTCCAGAGCAGCCTTGGTGTTGAGTGCAGTAACAGCCTTGAAGCCATATGACCAGCAACTTTCTGGGAGAGGGAGATACAGAAGCAAGAAAGAAATATAACCCAGCTGCAGACAAAAAAAAAAAAAACCAAACACCTTCATTTCATACTCTCTGAGTGACAAGATATAGCTTAGCCAACTTAATCTTTTTGTTTTCCCCCCAAAAAATACCTGTCTCATATTTATTTAGCCTCTGAGCCCTGTTTTCTCAATGCATACATTTCCTCAGGAATGGTAACAGATGCATTTTTATTCCCTCTTTACATTAAGCCTCCATTTAGTTTTCTTGTCAGGCCTGTCAGTGGATATGACTGCTGCCCTCTTGCACCTCAGTTTCATTTCCCTAGGAGAATCAGATAATGGCAGTAACTTCATTCCCAGGAAGTTGCAAGGGAAAGAGCTTGATGTGCACAAGACAAGAACTACGCCTTCACTGTAAACAGTATCAGGATGAGCATGCATGTGGGACACGCTGACAACAACAAGGCTATCAAACAGAGTACAGAGAGTTTAGCACAAGAGATCTGTTCCAATAGCTGTCCTCGACTGAGGCAGCACTGGCAAAGAGCCCACAGCCCAGCAGAGCCAGCCAACAGGGTTTGTCAAGAATTACCTTTCTGGTAAGTGTTTATTATTGGCACCTGCACTTCAGGCTGACTTGAAAATAAGTAAGGCTTAAAAGGTTTCTTTAAAATAATAAGGTTTAAAAGTAAGCAGCAAAAAGTGAAGCCTTGTACAAGCAACGGTAACAATAGCAAAACCTTTAATGACCTGGTGTTGAAGTTGATGACTTCCAAGAGCCTGAAGTCACTTTACTAATCTCATGTATATGAAATGAGATTGCCTTAAAATGAGCCATGTTTCAAGCACACCCATTACAGGTCATGGCCTGGAACTGGAGTTTTAATTCCCTGTGCCACTAATTTTACATCACCTGGCTGAAACTCCAGTGGCTGGTCTGTTACAGGTCCTCTACCTCTTCTATGTACTGAAAGTGAGGGGTGGAAGCACAGCTCCATAGGCAAGCACTAGCTTGCTGTATCCTAACTTCTGAAGGCTTTGTTTAGCAACCTAAACACTAAAAAACTAAAACCACAGTTTTTAAAAATGCCGTTACTTTTATACCTTATGTAAAAGATTATGATTCCACGTTTCAGTTTAACTGTTGGCAAGAGGAAGACAAATTATCTCAAATCTTTCAACGGTGCCAATCTCTTTTATGCTTCCAGAGCCTCTGCCACTGTCACTGTGACTGAGAGCCTGGGCTGGATTGAATGAACTGGATTGAATGAGCAGGAATAAGCCCAAGCAGCAATTTCTGGTTTCTTATGTCGAGCAAAACTGACTGTTTAAAACTGGGACTCCACAGATTTCTCACCAATAACACTATTATATTGTCACATTCAGAGAGCCCAAGGAGCATATACAAAGTGTTAGAAGGCAGAAATTTTCAGGTTTGAGAGAAGCTATAAAGGGGATAAGACATCTCATCAGTGTCACACAAACCCACCTTTTCAGATATAAGCTAGTAAAAACAGTTGCTTCATCCCTCCCATTAAAATCCTTTCACTTGCCATTATCTTTTTACAGTCTTTTCTGATTACACAAAATAAGCAAGCCTCCCTCTGGAGCTGGCAGGGTCCCTATTACCATTGCTACAAAGGATTTTTCTTCCCACATCTCTTTGCTTCAGACACCATCCTTTTCTTCAGCAGACCCATAGCTAGCACAAAGGACACCTCAGAAAATAGCAGCATCAGTGGGCTCTCTCTAGGCCATTCCCATAAATATATTTCTAGCCAGAGATTTCCCATATGACAGCTGTGTTGGAAGTGGAATTCCCAAACTGTGTAAATTGTGTTATCCTGTAAACACGATTCTGGGGAGATTACTTGAAAGGCATTTCAGCATTCTGTCACCCACACACCACAACAGCAGAGGAAAAGTAGCTACATTTTATGGAAACAGCAAGGAGAATTTCCATGCATTTAACAAAAAGCCCCAACTAATGGAGAAAGTAAGGAAATTGGCACCAGGAACATTTTGCAAATAATTAACACATTAAGCCCTTTGGCTCTAATTTCTCTTGTTATTCTTAGCAACTGGTATTTCCAGGAGTGCTGATACACTTAGCATCATAGGAAGAGTGAACAACAGGTTTCTCTAGCAGGTAGTAACTGGAAGCAAATTATGTGTTTACTGGACAGGCCAGCTAGAAAACCTGCCTAGCTGAAAGTCATGCAATGTCTACCATGTTGTCTTCATTAAAATCTTCTGCAAAAATTTCCTTTTTCAGTGATGTACACCAATACGGCCAATTCACACTAGTCACAATAATGCTGTCATGCTCTCACTAAATAATCATTCCCTTAAAAAGAGAGCTGTGCCCTGAATTTTTCAGTACATTGCTTGTCTGATTTTGTTTTCTTTAGCTTGTAGAGCTTTATGTCATCTGTATTTAATATATGCATGGGAACAGAAAAATATCTGCAGGACTTCGGTCCTCCACTTTTATACATAAGGGAACTCACTTATCTGTCATGGTAAAAAAGATAATGTTTCTTTTTTTAATCTGAAAGCAATGTTAATACAAGAGTTCAACTGGTGGTAATTACTTTAAAATGTAATGATCTCTAAAAATCTGCTCAACTAAAACAAAGTAAATATTACTCACTAGAAGAGAAAAAGATCTTGAAATATATCTTTAGTCAGGCTGCCGTTCTTTCTATATTGCTTTTAATGCTGAAATATAGTAACGTCTAACAGCAACCAGACAGTTCAGATTTACTTCACTTATATGCCAGTCTCAAAAAGAGAGAAGCCAGTGCTTCTCTCTTACTGGATTTAATGATGTATTAGGCATGCAATCCTCTGGAGAGGAAAGGTAGGTGCATTAATATCGACAGAACTACTTCTTCCCATTCCAGGATATGGTAATGGTTTACAGAAAAGGACATGCCTGCCATACCCTCTCATCCACATGTATAAAGGGAAGTAAATTAAAACCCATACTCTCAAAAGTCAACCACAAACATAATGATGGGTTGTAAAAGCTACCTGTAAACAAGCAAATAAAAAAAGCCAGAGTCATCATGCTATATTGCAGCTCCTCCTATTCAGCTGGCCAGATGCAAATACATCAACTTCTTATGATGCACAGTCAAACCCAGCTATGGAAAACAATCCTTTTCACGTGAAGGGTGGCTACAAAAACAGTTTTAGAAACAGCAGAAATGTGTGCCCTCTGTGCTGGGGGAGCTAATACACAGATCATAAGACAATTTTCTTTTTAAGAGACCATATGCTTTTGTACAGCATATGCACATGTTTGTACAGCAATATAATCTGAAGATATCTGGGGACCCAGGTGAGCATTAAAAGACCTTATTTCTACCTTTGCTTTTTTCATTGGAGATCTTCTGCAATGGCAGGCCTTTGTCCTCTGTTCTGGACAGAGGGTAGCACAGAAAGGCACCTGTTTGGATGCAGAAACAAACAGGTTGTCTTATGAAAAATAACCCAAAAGATCACCAAGGGATGATGATCTGGACTCAGGCACAGTAACCTTTAATACAATTACTTGGACAAAATGGGGTGGTAGGTTGTGAAAAGCATTAAGAAGGTTTACAGAATTCAGGATAAGAATGAGTAGGAACATCCTTCTTGCCATCAAACCTTCAGCTTCCCATAGCCAGAGCTGGGCAGAGCTAGAAGCTTGTCCTCTCCACCAAAAAGGTTCACGACTGCAAGATTTTGCCATTCCAGGAAAGGAATTCCCTGTGTGCACTCAAATTGCCTGTTAGTGGGAAAGTTGCATTCGAATCACTTCTCTGCCTCAGTCAAGCAATAGCTGGTATTAAGACCTGGTTGAACAGTGCAGGCAGGTTTCAGATGATTGCTCTGTTCAAGCACAGATTTTACAGTCTTCCTGTAAATCTACATCTGAAGGAATAGCCTGTATCAAAAAGGTAAAGAGTGATGGTTTAAATCATACTTGTTACTACTGCCCACATACACTCAGCAGGCCAGTAAAGAGGATGGTTTACAGCCTTTCTGACCTGAATTGTTCAAAATAAACTGATTTGAAGTAGGCTTACCCAGGCTAAAACTTCCTGTGGAGATGTGCTGAAGAACATCAAAGTAGAGAATAGCAGAGTGACCTGAAGAAAATAGCAGATTAAATTCTAGTGAGTGCAAAATAATATATGTGGGTGAAAAAATAACCTTAAGTAGGTACGCATAATGAGAGACTATGTTAGTAAAAGGCATGTAGAAAAGCTAGTACACAAAAAACATGAGAGATCAATGATTATCAAACAAAACAAATAAATGAAATTTTATGAAAGCAATATAGGTCAAAGCAGATAATGTAATTACACTTTTGTACAGAGCAATGACACAGATGTATTTTCTGGACTGCAGGTAGTTCATACCAACCCACCTTATGGCATATGTAGGGCCTAAAACGGTACAGACAGAGGAGTCCAGGATGATGGCAGGTTTTGGAAGAGCTTCTATTAAAGGAGAGACTAAATTAATTCATTTTTTCATTTCACCTTTCTAGTTCGTCATTCAGACTAAATCAAGTGAGTCTTAGGTTTCTTCAAAAGGACTGCTTGGCAAAGCTCAAGAAGAGAGGTAAATGAAAATGAACTATACTACTATAAAAACAAACCATGAAGAGAATATGGTAGAAGACTACAAAATTATAAACACCATGAAAAAGGTTTGTAGAGAATGATTTTTCATGTCTTCTCACAATACAAAAATAAGGAGACACCCAAAAAAATGATCAAGCTTAAACAAAAGGAAATGCTTTTTCCACATAACTTCTTAATTGAAGTGTGGAATTCATTACCACAGGAAGTTGTGGAGGTCACAGCATAAAAGGAGTTGAAAAAAAAAAAAAAACCAAAAGCGGATTTGTGGAGGTTAAACCCACTGGTGGCTATCAGACACAATGGTCCGGATGCAAACTTTAGCACAGGAAATTCTTAAACCATCAATTACTGGAGGTGAGGATAATCACTTGTTACATCCCCTGTTCCTCATCCTCATCTTTCAGCACTTATTGCAGGCCACTGCTTGTGAGAGGACACTGGGCTGGCTGGACCTTCAATACACAAGTTCTTCTTGTCTTAAGTTGCATTGCATTTACCACAGTCCAAGAAAACACTTGTGAGTTGCCACCATCAAGTATGCTACCAAATCATATTTTACAATTTGTATGGCTACCCAAAGTGAGAGAGGCAATTTTCTGAGGATGGAATAAGAAATTTCATACTAGCTACAAATTATGTGCTTGCGAGGGAGATGCTATGCAAAGGAAACACTGAATTTTACATGATAGAAACCTACTTTTGCATGGAGCAGCACCTGAGTGGAGCCCTATGTCTGGGCTGAACCTCAGCAATTCTGGAACAGCCATAGTTATACCTGCCCAGCTTCACCCAAAAGCTCTCCAAGGAGGAGCACTGGAGGTATTATATATAAATGATGCTTAGTTTTTAATTATTTGAGTCCAAACTATGCCTAGCCTTCATCAAATAACAAAAACATTAATCTAGATATCAAAAACATCACCAAGCAAATGTATCCAAGAGCTGCAACTGGGGTAGGTACCAACAAATGCAGTGCTGTCCTTGCACTACCACTGACAGCAAGAAAAGCTGAGCGTTCTGGTCATGTCTTCATTAAAAAGTTTACAGCAACACTTCTGTCACATGCGATGTTAAAAATGCAGCCTGCACATATGCTGCAAGAAGTTTGTGATCTATCTCCCTAAAATGAGAGGGATTTTTTGGAATATTGATGGTTGCAGAAAAAAAAAATCATGTCTTGTGAGTCACGAGGCCTAATCCCTGAAATGTAATGTTGCTCAACAAAACAAACCACAGACATTCCCAACTACTGCAAGTGATGGGACAGGCTCTAGACTGCTGAGAGTTTGTAAAATGAAATCATTAATAGCAAGCACCAAAATTCACACTAAAACAAAAGCTCAGATTTTGTTTACAGATCCAGTTCCCTTATATTTCACTTGAGGGGTCTAATACCACAGGGAACAGACTGCTTCTGGGGTGGTACAGCAACACACCACAACATGCAGTGCTGTCAAAAGGGACAAAGAAAAGTCCAGGACACAAAAGCTCAGAGAGTGAGTCCCATTGAGCATCTGTCTGCTAATGAGTGAAAAAGTCTTCCGTGTTCATTGGGACTGAATAGCAGAGACTGATGGCAGCATGGGGCTGTCAGGAACACAGGTCCTTAGAAAAAAAGTGCAGGACTGGCCCATACCTAGTTAGCTACACATTCACAGGCACCAGCACCCAGATACCATACCTATATGGGAAAAAAAAACTTCGTCAATCACTCATCCAGCTGTTTATGTGAAACAGCATAGTAAACTACATCAGACTTTAACAATCGTACTCAAAATCTGCATGCCAATTTTCACATGTTCCTATACACACATAAATTGCTTATTTTAAAGTAATGTTCCTCATTACTATTTTCCTCTAGAAAATTGTGTTTTAAAACTATTCTTTTGTATGGAGAAGCATGATGATGTCTGGTCAGTTTACAAAGAAATTAATTATAATTCCCTTTAAACTAAATATCTTACGATTATGTATTTGGTTACTACATTCATCTACTATTAAAATTTACTTTAAAAGAAAAATAAAAAAGCACACACCCAAGTAATCGAAAGAAGGTTAATTACTGAGACTGACTTGTGATAAGAACCAGCACAGTCAGCAATTTGAAAGCACAGCTTGGAAGAACCGGCACCAACAGAGAGGCTTTCTATAGTCCTCTGATATTTACATTAGAAGATGTTTGTGCAAAGCCCAGCAGATTTTCTGACTGAAGGCAGCCAGCCTCATGCGGAGGGTGGGTGAGGAAGGAGGGGTAGGCGGGAGTGCTGCGGGCAGTGGGAGCTGCAGGGTGGGAGTTCCTCTCCCCCCCCCGCTCAAAGTGCAAGAGGAACAATGCTGAGAAAGGCGGGTGGATACGCCCAGGTCAGTGGAGATGGACAATCCCCCACCGGCGTTATGCCCCACCACGTCCTGGCTTTTCAATAACATTTACATGTTCACAGTTGTGAACTACAGAGCTTTATTTTCTTGTCCGACTTGGTAACTTCAAGGGGAAACGCATTAGAAGATAAAATTTGCTTAAGCTTTACAATGATAAACTACAAAGGGAACAGTCCTTATACATTACTACTAGGCATGCCTTGGCTGACATCCCTGTAACCCTGACAGCTTTTCTTTTCCAAGGAGACCTGCAGTTATTGTAGTACATTCCAGGTGCCCAAGCCAGACATGGGGTCACCCCACAGCAGGCATGAGGGACCCCAGGTCCTACCCAGCCCAAACACCCCTTTGGCACAGCTCCCTCCTCCACCCCTGGGCAGAGGCTCCCTGCCTGACTCAAATCTTCCTTGCTTTTCTCTGTTAACACCACTAAGGGTTGGTTTCAAATACATGGGGCGAATCTGGGCTGCTGTCAGCAGGTTATCAGTTTTTCCCAGCCCTTTGGGGTTTCTTATAGAGTGGTGCAAGAAGGTGCTCTACAAATTAATTGATCGTTCCATCTTCTGATGTGTTGCTTACGTGTAGCAGCAACACTGCATCAGCAAGTGGCAGGTGAGGTTGGGGAAATGGCTGCACAGCAAACCTGGCATCCTTTGCAAAGGTACCCACAGGTCACTGTGGTTAGGAAGCCCCACCTGTCTGCTCACCAGGAAACGAGCCCCCTGCCCAGGCTCTATGGCTGCAGCACTTTCCATGGCAGTTTTGTGCCTCCGGATGAATTAAACCTCCATCACATAACACTATGCTTGTCTGCAGCCTAAACTGTCAGCCACAGAGTGGTACAGTGCTCTGTGGGCCTCAGGTATCTCCTCTAGACAAGCCATTACGTCTCATTTCATTCTCATCTTTGCATCAGATCTCAGGCACAAAATCTGCTCTGCTCTTTGTTGCTATTTACGCACTGCTTGCTGTGTACACCCTGCCCAGAACAGCCTTGTCTCTCTCGCCACCAGCCCTGGTGTGTCAGTGACCTCTAGAGGCTCACGTCTCGCCTCATGCTGTGCCTCAGCCCACAGTCCACGGCCAGGACACGCTGCCACCACTGCTGCAGCAAGTCCTAGCCACCCTTCCTAGGGAAAGAGGTGTTTGTGCAGAGAGAGGCCAAGCTGCAGAAACACCACCTGTGTACCGCGCTTGCAAAGTCTGCACTTGCTTTTGGGAGTAAGAAATACAGCGCAGGGTCCGTCAAACACAGTAGGCAAAAATCAGTGGGTGAAACCCAGGACAGGGGAGGACCTGATGAGGACGTTATCAGGCACAGCTGTCTGCAGAGATGGGCAATGCACTGCTCACACAAGTTTTAGCTCCTTGACAGCAGAGGAAAGGGCATGGTCACCATGAGAAAGCTGTGAAAATCTCCTTCAGGGAACAACTGAGAAAGGGGGTGTCCTGTATTAAGCAGGGAGGCAGGAAAGGCCCTAGGCTACTTACAGCACCACAGTCCACAAGTAGCTTCAGATGAGCTACCTTAACACAAGTCTCTAGGTACACTTGATATACAGCAAAAATCGTAAAATGGCTCGCTACCAGGCAGGCAAAAGCTACACTGATTCCCTCTTTCACACAAGAACAAAGAAATCCTGCATACATCATATGCTCATTTGTCACATTTTTTTCGCATTCCTTGGCAGGACAGGTAGCTATACTGTAAGATATATCCCCACCTTGAGAAAGGGGGCTCTGAGCTTCAGGCTTCTGCTTCAGAAGGATCATAAGCTGCTGATGTAATTGCCAGTCTGGAGTTTTCTATAGTTTATGCATAAATTCTGTGTCATCTATGACAGTACACAGCTTTTCCCATGTTTTCATAGAAATATAAAGGTTTTCAGAACATATGACACCTCGGGATGCTAGTTGTTAGAGGAATAGCCATTGGAAGCAGAGGGAACAACCAGGCATGAAACAGCCCATAGTCAGACACAACAGACTGACCCACGTGTACAGCACCACTGGCTGGGCCATGTAACACAGAGCTGTTCAGCATAAGCCTGATGCATGTGCCCGAGTTTAACCATGATTCATTTCCCAATATAGAAACCCCCACAAACACTTTGGGGATGCACAACCTTCAAAACCCTGAGTATGCAGAATAGAGGGTCTGGATATATATATATATGGAATATACACACAGTTCTTACAGCTCATGAAATGGTCCCTCTCTGTGCTACAGCTGCCCCAAGTAACATTGACAGGTGGAGAAGAGGAAAGAGTTGATTAGGACTAGAGAAGGGCATTTACATACACACACAGGCATCCCACAAACCCTCAAATTCTTGGAGTGTCCTGGCTGAAATTGGAGCACCCAGCTACCAGTATGTATTCCATACTAACCCAATAGCAACAGCTCTTAAATGCTGCTTTCCTTTCTGTATCTGAAAGTGCTTGATAACCTGGACAAAAAAAAGAGCAGAGAGCACTTTAACTCATTCAAAGATACTCCTCACAATGGACATACTCCAGATAAAAACCACTGTATGTTTTAGTGAAAAATGCTGAGCACTGCTGGCTGGTCCAACCCCGAGCACCCCGGTCCACCCTGCCATGCAAGCACCTCCTGACACTGCCTCCCATTGACACCGGCATGCAGGCAAACTCATGCAGTCATCTTCAGGCCTGCCTCTGACATCCTGCTCCTCGCTTTACTGCTGACCTGCCCAAACCCATCCATCAGTCAGCAGCTGGGCTGTCCCCTTTCTATGAACCTTGCCTCAAAACGAAGCCTGAGGAGTGGAATTCCAGAATACTTTCTTGCAAACATTTCTCACAGTCAGGATGGACACAGCCAGTCTGACCAATTCTGCACCAAAACAATAGTAGCTAAAGTCAATGGGTTATTCTTAAGCACATTGTTAAGCAAGTGCCACAGTCGTAATGGTCCATCAGCTCTCTCGCTCTTACCCTGTGTAAAAGCTTGCTGTAAATTGCCTTTGTTCATGTTGCTCGTGAGTGGCCATCTCCCACCTTGCAAATCTATTTCTAATACAGTCAGACAGTAGAAGTATTTCTTATCAAGCCATCAAGCACAAAGTAACAATAACATAAGCTAATAAGATAGTCCATCAGGAACACGTTGCCAGAGTAAGAAGTTCTGTTCTACAAACTTATTTGAAGAAAAGTAACAATGGTGACACCTTTAGCAGACTAAGAAATTGCCATACATGTTACTGGTGCGATTATGTGCATCTTAAACAAAACCTCCTATCTGTTACAGGTTTATGCATTAAAAGCTGTGAGAACTAGCTATTGCAAAGGGAAGCATTTTCTCTGCTTTCTATACCTAGCTTTTTATTGGTTTTGGTATTATAGCCCAGCTCCCAGAGGGGAAGGAAAACTGAATCCTTATTTCATCCACATAATGGTTGTCTTGCAACTGTGAGTAAAACTTGTAGAATCCAATTTCTGATGTCATGTCTGTGAAAATGAAAGTTTTAGTCATGGAAAGCAGTGAGGAAGAATTTTTTTCAGATTCCCTGGTGCTTCCTGGTCAGTGTCAGAAAATACACCCTCTCTCAGGTGCAGGCAGGTGTCTTCACACATAGGATTTCCCTGGGGATCAGAAGGAAGGACCTGAATAAAACAGATGTTAAAAAAACAGAATATGTGAAAAATATATATATATACCCCATTCTCTCCCATTCTCTCCATGCATCAGTTTAGGACTCTTCTCTACAGGCAGGCAAGACTTATACTAGAGCAAGGGGGAGGAGGGGGTGGATAAAAAGGAAAGAAAAACAGAAACAGACCACCACCATCACAATATATTTACAACACAGTGTGCAGTAACAGGTCTGGCTGCAATACATGTAGGAAAGCCTGCTGGAGCAATCATGTCATGCAGAGGATAGATGTCAAGTTTTCTTAGCCAGGGATTAGAAAAATATGTTTGTTTCCAAATAAGCTTATCCTGCACGCTGCCAGGAAATAGTTTAATGAAAGCTGCCACTCAGCCCTGTTTCTTTTGCCATGAAGTAAAGAAAACAGCAGTGGTGCTGGAAACACTGACAATGGGCACTGATTTCTGTGTTATCTGCTGGAACTTGCTCCTGGTGCTTACCCAGCTCTACCTGACTGACTGCGAGCTTCAGTAAGAGCTAGCACTAAGAATAGCCCTAATCACTGCTCAAATATTTCCCTCTTCAAGTAAACCAACACTGATCTGTAACAGTTGCTATGATCTTATTTCAGCCTTACAGAAATGCCCTCTGTTTTTATTTGTCCTTATTCTGTTGCATGATGAAGCAGAAAATCTGTATGATCACATCTGGAAATGGCATGCTGACCACACTATGAAAAATAGCTTTGCCATGTTTGTAAAACTCAGAAAAACTCCTTGGATCATCCTCTGCTTTACCAAAAGCTGGGAAGATTTATTTTGACTAATGAGTCAATCTATATGGCTTTGTATTGACAGCACAGTCCAGAGGGGGAGAGAGAGAGAAGGAGGGATGTTAGGATATATCTGGAGAAGACTGTACACTGACCAATGTACAATGCAAGCTAAAAACAATGCAAAAGCAAGGGTGACTTAAAAAAGAAAATGGAATCAAAGCCAAAATATAACTTCTCAGTGGAAGAGACCAAAGCAATCAGTGTTTCTTCTTGCTTGGAAAGGGCCTCCACCACCTGCCTGTGAGAGCACAAAGCAGATTTAAACCTTAACAGTATGGAGCGCTGACTGTGGCTGGGACTTAAAAATATGTTGGCAAGATAAACGACAAGTAGTTATTCGTGTTTTGATAGCACAACAGTGTTACGTGGAAGCTGCAGGCTGGCTGGTGTGCTGGGGCGGAGGGGGAGCACGGGAGGTCTCACTGCACCTGCTCGTGCCCCACGCAGGGGAAGGTTTCCTTTGCTCAGTTTCCTCTTGCCACAATCCAGAGATGTGGGATTTTCCCCTCCACGTGGCCAAGGCTCACGCTGCTGATAGCACGAGTACGGCAGCCCCAAGGCTGAGGCACTTCCTAGCCAGCATTCATGTGCCTCACAGATCAGAAACACAGACTTCAAGTCAGGCGTGTGCTTTGCTGAGCTGAAGCCTGAGCTGCTGTCTCAGGGATGGTGGTACGAGAGATATTTCTTACCTGCAAAAGCTCCAGCTGTGGCTAGAAATTACCCAAGAAAAGTTGGTCTAACAGAAGTTGGCACAGAAGTACAAAGAGACTGAAGGTCTTTTTTATCATCACCTCCAGGCTCTCTATCTCAAACCCTCCTGTAAAATTTGCCCTTCCAGTTATCTGAAGTTGAATTTAATATTTATACAACATCTGGTATTTTGTTAAGCAAAAGCATGCTCATAACACTTTATAAAGAATATTGACCCTTTTCTTGTTCTGTCTTGATTTGGTTTTATTATGCCTACTTTATTTTTTGTTAAAAATACAGTTTCATATTTTGTCTTTCATTCTGCAGCTGAACATCAGCAGCAACAACCAACAGCAAGTCTCAGTAATTCTACATATTCTTCTGGGTCCCATCTCCCCTGGTTGTCTCTAGGCTATACTCTGATAGCAATAATAATAATTTTATCCTTTGCTTAGCAGCAGTAGGTACTGCAGATATAAAAGTAACCACCATGGAGAAATGTTATTGTCTCAAACTTTTAATGGAAGCCTTTGAGAATTACAGGTGAGAGTACTTAAAAATATCTTGCAGAAAAGCTATCAAATTCTGATACAGCCTTTACTTTTTGAGTTTGGGGGGATTTTTCAGATAAGTTTTGCTTGCACTTTTAAATATTTAGGTGTTTTAAAAAGCAAAAAAGATGTATTAAAGATCAAATGTCAAGATTAGCAATACTAAAGTATACCTTGACTTTCGCAAGGCTTTTAACATGCAGTATTCTTGCATCCAAACTAAAAATAAGGACAGGCTGAGTGAACCACAGGGTAGGCTGGTAAACTGGAGGGATGTTCAGGATTAAAGATCAGGGGTCAGCAATCCACAGTTCAGCTGGCAATCAGTTAGGGGTGACATGTCACAGGGGATGCTGCTGGGGCTGATGTTATTGAGCATCCCTCCCCAGTGACCTGGGCAGTGGGATGCAGTGCACCCTCAGCAAGTTTGGGTAGGGCATCAGCGGGCTGCACCAGCAGGCTGAGGGACATGGTGATCCCCCCACTCAGTGCTCCAGCAGCCCTGTCCTGAGTACGGTTTTCCCTGTAATCACACGGGCATTGATAGATAAAATCATGAGCAGTTTTGAAGAGGTAAAATACTGAGGGTTCAAGCAGAGTTGGTCAAACCAAGGTCAGGGGTAAGTTTGGATACTGACCCACTGAGAAAAAGGAGAAGTGACTGAGGAGCCAAATGAGGAAAAGTTAAAGCCAGGCAGAATTATTCTTTATACTACCCCCCCCCCCCTTATTTCGCAGTTCTTCAGTCTGTGTGTAAATCCCCTTGCAATCACAAAAATGATGGGATAACAAGTTTGTGTTAACCTCATGACAGCCTGGAGGGAGGGGGTCAAGCGAGAACACACCTTCAAAGCATTGGGCTGTGCTATGGACAGAGAAAGGGATGCTGCCGGCAAACGCTTCTTCCTGTTTTGATCCACGGTGGGAGGGTGCAGCATAGGCTCCTGCTCTTATTATGAGCAAGCTTTTCCTTCCTATGTCTCTCTTTCAGCTCAAGAGGTCAAAGCAAGCTAGTCTGCCTGAAAACAAGCAGAAAAGGAGCACAGTCCAAGTTTTCCACTGGCAACAAACCCGCCAGTCCCCACCAATGGTAGCCATGTCCTGACGTAGCCCCATCACCATTTGCTCCCTGCTGCCCAGCGGCATTTCCTGAGGCTCCTGTGCTCCCCCTTTCCTGCACCACAGACCAGTGCTCCTCCCACATTTTCCCATCAGCAGCACAGCCAGTTCACACATTCCCATTGAGCTGCCCGTTCCTGCCCCTCACACGTGTAGGGCCACCTGACAGATCAGATGGGTGAAATGATGGGGGTTAGAGATAATCCCATTAGAACAGCTCTTTAAAGGAGATCCATCACCTCCACCCCAGGAGAATCATCCCTGCTACTCCCAACCCTGATGCCACAACACCAGGTCCAGGTTTTCTGCTCTGGAACCACTCACCAAAGCTGAGCCTTTGGACAGAGTTTTAGGAATAAGGCAAGATTTCCACACCATGCATTTCATCCAAGTTTGCCACTTCAGAAAGTCCCACTGTCTTGAAACTATTTGAACCACACTGAAACCTTCAAAAATGTCTCTTCCTCTGCTTTCCTAATTCTGCTTAGCCCTACCATTTCTGAAAATAAACAAACTTTCTGTTAAGACCCCCCCCCCATCAATGCAGCAACCACCATTTTGTGGAACCTCCACAGGGGTAACACAATTTTTGTTCACCAAAGCCACCAGGAGCCAGCTTTTTCCCCGTTCTCCTAGAGGGACAACCAAAGAAGGTCAGGTTTTGCCTCTCATCTTTCCCATTTCCAGAGGCACCTTTGTTTTTACCCTGTGATCCTTGGAGGCTCCCTGGTACATACAACAAGTCAAGTTTCAATAACACCATTTTTTTCTTCTCAGTGTAATAGGCTGCTCTTCTCTGATGGAAACCAATTTTTCTACCCTGCTCCTGCTGTGATTGATGTGTGTTCTATGCAGCTCTGTCAGGCAGCATCTCTGGACACATGTGTACTTCAAAACCTTGTTTGGAAATCCTAATTCCATTAATATGCTTTATGCAGCCACTCATTCCTATTTAATTATACTTAGAGCCAATAAAAGTCAAGGGTATATAATTCTAGTTTTATCAGACCCATAAAGCTCTGAGAAACGATCTTTGACTAGCAGGGAAATAGTTTATTCTACAAAAGTACACAGAATAATGTCCCACAGCCTGTTGTGCATTTACACCAGGATGTTGATTTCTTTCAAAGAGTTAAAGAAGCAGAATTACCTCATACAGCACAAGGTAAGGTTTTTCAGTTGAATATTTTTTTTGTCAAAAATGCAGATTTGGGTACAACTCCAACTGTTTGCAGACAGGCACATGATTTATTGATTAGTTTCTGCTGAAAAAGCCTGGAAAGAAGGAAAGACAAATATTAAGAAAAGTTTTTATTTTCCATTTAAAAAATAGCTTAGTTTAGAAATGTTTCTGAACATAACACTGAATAATTAAAAAATGTAAAAAAAAAAAATTCTTAAGGTAACAATATTGTTTCTTATTTTCCAGTTCAACAAAATAAGAATAAATGTTTCATTTTAATCACAGGCCAGATTTAAAATCAGAGCTAATCCACAAACTAAAATGCCTCCTAGAAAAGTAATTGCAAGGCAGTGCACTAGAGGAATCTACCACAGTCTCAAGAATATTAAATGCCTGAGATTTAGGCATGCTTATACATTGAACCATAAACTCTTATCATCAGTCTAAAGCTAACATCTAAACAAATCTTGAGACAGAACTACACTGCTTGTTAACTAGTAATTAGGCAGTTATGTTCCAGTTCAACACATTCAGCTCCCATCTGGCTGCTAGACTTCTTAAAACTAGAAGACAACACCATGAAATCTGGCCTTCTACAACAGGACTGAATTTTAAAGAGCAACCCCTAAAAATACCCAGAGTTACTATCAACTTCTATTAGGTTACATGAATGTTTGCTCAGAAAATGAAATGTTACTTTTTTTTCTTCTTCTTCTTCTCATTCAGGCTAAGTATTTCAGGTGGGAAGCACCAATTAGCAGTGGAGAACATTTAAATAATTAACACTGAGTTATTTGCTTGCTCCTGAAGGGGTGCTGACTCAGCTCTGGGGTTTTGGCTATCCCTTATTAGGAGCAATTATTTTAGTTAAATAACAATGGATAAATAACTCAGAACTTCTGGGAGAGCATTTTCCCAATGGAAAACTCCTATTTATGAAAGTCCAGGTGTTTTAAATAGGGCTGGGGATTGCAAAGAACTCCCAGTGGACAGCTGCCAACAAACTTGCTGGGCTCCCCAGCCACCTGCCTGTGGGGGTGCTGAGAGACCTGCCCTCTGGGACTGATATGTCTGCACTATATAACCTGGATCTGGGCAATTGATTTTCCTAAGAAACAAGTTCATGCTTTGACAGCTTTGCTTAATAAAGTGATTCTCAGGCCACAACCTACTTGTTATCCTGTGAACCAGTCTGACACTCCTCTCTGTGCCAAAAAGGTGTTCTTTGTTGGCTCTGCAGCATGGTTTGTACAGCTCACCCCACCAGGACACAGCTTTCAACCAAAGCCACTTCACAGAGCAGCTGCCAGATTTATCCTCAAATGCTGCCTGCCTATAGCAGCTTAATTATCTTATCAGCTTCAGCATCATATAGTTATCTACAGGCACCTGTGGGAAAGAGCCAGCCTTGGGAAAAGGGCATTATCCCTCCTTTCAGGTCTGACCTCAAAATTTTTTCCCAAGCCTGAACATTTGTTATTACACCAATTTCAAACCTTTGCAATAACTCACTGTGGTAGAGAAGACAGCAGCCAGAGCTCACGCCCTTCCCAGGGCCAGGAGGCTTGCAAGCCCTGGAAACCACCCGGCCATGTCTTCCCTGCCTCCAGTGTTGCCGAAATAGCTCTAGTATCTGCATCAACCAGCTGGCAAAGGGCTTTGAAAAACTCAGTGGGGTAGCATTTGTTGTGATGAAAACACTGGGGCCGATTCTGCTTTGCGTGTGCAGGGTGTGAGCACTGCCACCGAGGGCCACCCCAAAATGTTGCGCAGGTGCACCATTTGAGGTCAGGACAAGCAGCCATGGCCACGGGTAAATCCTGAACCTAAGCCAGGCACGTGCCAGGGGGAAAGGCCGGAGCTGGAAGTAACGGCTGCATCCTTCCCCCAGGGCTTGCAGCCTCTCTGCCCCTCATGTCTCTGTCTTGCACGCTTCTGAGATGCGAGCTGGTAAATGTTGTATCTAAGGGATGAAGTAGGCAGCCTCCACCCTTGCAAGAGAAAAATCAGACTGCAATGAGCAACTCTGGGGAACGTGGGAGAAGGAAAAGGAGAAGGAGTGGAAGACTCTGCAGTCTTTGGGCTTTATTTAAAGAGTTAAAGGGATGCTAGGATTTGTCCTAAGTACTGCCCTGCTCCATCAGCTTGCTCATCTCATAAATGAACTGGTTCATCTCCTTAAGGAAACTTCCACAAACTCAGAACTAATATAAACTGCATCTGTCATTTCCTGTATATTCCGAGAGCAAAGTAAGAATTTATAAATCAAATTTTCATTAAGACTTTATTGGTGTATTTCTAATTCACTCACAGAGGAATATGCTGTGGACAATCAAAGCAAAACAGATCCAAGCAGCATATTTAGATTAAAGACAGCAGTACACAAGAACCAGGATGATATTGCTATGATATTAACAGAGTTGGTATCATATTGGTATGATATAATATGACAGTGATGTCACCACTTTGCATCACTAAATAGAGTAAGAAAGTGGTTTTAATAGCATTTAAGCTAATAATTTGGTCTTTGAAAAGTAAGTGTGTTGTCAATTTTCCAGAAAATACTGTTAACTGCAAGCAAATACTGTTTCTTGGAAAACAAAGTAGTAAGAATGGGTCACACCAAAGACACAGCCCAACTTCATGACCTCAGTTGCTCCTCAAAGGGAAAGTTACCTGGCAAGCTCCTGTATTTCAGCAAGTGGGGAGCACAAAAGGAATTTTTATTCCTTTACTACTTCTGCTGAAGCACAAAATAAACACCAAGGATGAATGAATGCTCTAACCCAGGTCCTAATCCTGTTAATATTCCTGTTTATGTTTTATTTTACATGAAAAGTGCTCAGGAATAGTCTGTAAGGCATGTTTCTTTTGCTGCATCAAAGATAAACAAAGCCTGCCACAATGCTTCACCCCAGGTTTGTGGTACTCAGGATGCTAATGACTTCTCGGAAGCCTTTTCTGCTCACCTTCAAATAGACTTCTAGAAAAAGCCAGTCCTTTGGCCCAGCTGTTACTTGAACACAGATGGACCCAAGCTTTCGTGCTTCTTCTCCAATTCCTCACTGTCTCATAAAATTCCAAGAAGGAAACCTCATTTGAAACTCTGCCCATCAAACCCTCAGATAAAAACAAATTGTGTTATTTTCAGTTTCTATATTCTCTGTACTCTTTCCCAAAGCCTATACCGACACTTAGCAGTAAAGTGTCTCTCAATGTTATACCACACATTTTCCTTGAGTCTTTTAACCCTCTCATAACTTCAAGTAAATAAAATTTCCATTTCAGGTTTATGTCTTTGCTTTGATAGATAGCATCCCTAGTTATTTGCCTTCCTTGCAGTCAATGCAAGCAAGTAGTTCATGGTGGCACGCTGACCGCATGCTCCTTACCAGATAAATTGCTCTTTCATGAAGGATTTTTAACTGCTTAGAACTCTGTCCAGCAAAAGCCATAGTAAACTGGAGGGAAATCTTATTCCTCATATGTGATGCCAACACTATGCAACTGTTAGGGAAGAAGGACACCGATATTTTACTTGATCTTATGGACTCCTGGAAACTTCTGACTCTGAAGCATGACAAAAGGCTTCAAAATATTCTCAGATGTTGGTATAAAGCCAGTACAATTCTATGTACAGCTTATTCTTCACAGGGGATATGAGGGAGCATATGCTGTCATGCCTATCAAAACCTATTTGCAAACCTATAGTGTAGTCTCTGGTACAGGAACTAAGATTGCTCTAACACTGCGCTACTGTCCTATGTCCGAAGTGTCTTTCAGAAATGTCAGGATGAAAGTAAATACTCTTCCCTTCATGCTGCCTGCAATTATTTCTTTACCCAAAAGCAAAGAAGAAAGGGGAACTTAAATTCATTATTTATATGGGCTCTGCTGTATAAGCAGAGCCATCAAACTGAGACTTTTTTCCTTACTCCTCCTCCAGCTTTTTTTGAGACACCTGACTAACAGTTTTTTCTGTCAAGTTTGAAAAACTATGAATTTCAAGTACAACTAAGCATCATGTTCACAGCAGGTTCTGAGGACACATATTGCCAGATGATATTATGAGAGAGGCAGCCCTTTTGCAATATGCAAGCACAGAGCACCAGGTAGCCTCAGCCAAAGGCAGCTGCTGCTAGTGGCCAAAAGAACTCATTTGTCCTTTGTTGCCTCCATTTCCACTGTTCATTTCTAGCAGTAACTGATTTTTGAGTCAGTTACTCAGTGCCTGTGAAAGAATAAATCATTGATTATGTTCATATGTCGTAACTAAAATATCCTTGTAGTCTGAAATCATCCACATGTGGTCATAAACCGAGTTATGCTTCACATACAGCAGGAATAGCATAACAAAAGAAAATCACTGTTTATCCAAAAATTCTTAAACCCAGTCTACCCAGACCAAAACATTATTTTTCAAGCAAGGATTTACATTAAATGCTTTAAGACCAGAGTACAGAAACCAAGCCTTGGAAAACATCTTCCATTTTAGGTTAAGACCAAAACTAGAGGAGTAGTTACAAGAATCACTGTCCTCTAGGAGAACGGACATATCTGTTACAGGTGTCCAGCTGACCAGCTTACAGACAGCTCTCTGGGAAATAATGTATCTCTCCACAAATGAGGAGAAAAATATTGTCATTTTCCTTGAGACGTTGGATTAAGAAAGTTTTCATGCCGTAAAGGTAGTGTAAATTGCCTTAGCATGGAAATGAAGGGTGGCAGCTTGCATTATTTGGTAATATGAGTTGAGTGGGGTATTCCTAGGTACCAGCTATGGGCACCTGCCCAGTTCTGAGACATCTGGCTACTCTCGCCATGGTCTACCCAGCAGTAAAGGATCTAGGAATTCCTGGTTTAATGTTTTTAATGGAGAAAAGAAAATCAGGAGAGATGGGGGTTTTTTTACAAAATTGACTTTTTTCCATGGAACTTCCCTATTTTTCAGAGCTGCATTTTTGCGGGGGGAGTGGGTTTACTTCCAGAGAAAAAAAATCCCTGCTTTGCTAATAAGTTATATCCAAGTAATGTGTGATCCCACCACAGATGTATCAGCTTTAGAAAAGAATGTGTGAGGATATCATGTTGCTCAGCTATTTTAAGACTTCCAGTATTACAAAGACATCCTACTTATAAAAAAGCATGTGCAGACATAGCCTCATTCTTGCAACTGAGCCCACATCTAAAGACAAAGCTCAACAAAGGAGCACAACTATAAAAACAACCTGCATCATTTCAAATAGATTCTACACTGAAGACCTGATGTTATTTGTACCAGTGTGAGTACACTGAAATCAAATGTCAAATGAGGGGATGTAGAACTGGACCATAGAAATCCTTGTTCCTCACAATATATTATGTTCTTGTGCTTAAATACTATACTCTTCCAGTAGGCAATACACAAACAGAGCTAATTTTACGTGGGAGTGGCTGCTATTATATTCTCTGATATATAACAATCAGAGACTAACATAGCAGCTCAGCTGACAGGCAGAACAGGTTTCAGTATGCCATTCCAGACCTTTCTGCCACAAAATTAGCTGTTTGTGAAATGAGGGAAAAACACGAAGAAACTGAGTTCTTCTGTTGTGCAATTTCAGCTGTCAATCCTGACATAAGATTTGATCTTTGCATTCACTTTTGGAACTTACGCCAAAAGCCTGCAGATCCTATGGTCCTTCTGAGAGCGTGCAAGATTCCACTTACCAAACGTTTCCTGCAGGATAAGTCTTCAGATTTTACCCAGAAGGATAATCTTTAATGTGGGTGCCCATCCTTGCTGAATACAGGTCACACAGAGCAAAACAGAGATGAGCAACACACCGAGTTGTGGTCTTGAGCAATCCCTCATTACAGAATACTTCTAAGATTCGGTAAAGCTTATTTTGCTACACAGTGTTGCCCAAAGCTCCCAGCCATTTGAGCATAATACCCTTTATCCATAAAGTGTGGGTTCAAAGCATGTTCCCATGGACACACTGGGCCAGGACAAGGGAAGTGATGTGTTCTGAGCCATGCCCGACTGCTGATTTCTCATCCCGAAGATGGCCAAACCCATGCACCTGTGCTTGGGTTTGGATTAGGGATGTTTACAACACAAACTGTGGCAGATGCAGACCAGCTCTGTCCCTGCTCCAAGCCTGAAAAGGGTAATGTAACCATATTATCATCACACCAAACCCAAGGTAATATACCCTGCCATTGCATTTCATATCTCTCAGCAAGTTTAATTAGCTTGTCCCCAAGTGCCATACTGACATGGTCTGTACTACCTTCCTCTGATAACCAGTGGACATAACCATCACACACTTCCCAGACCCTGCTTCTGCTGGTCCTCTTATGGCTTCACTTCACACCCACCCTCTGCATTTCCCAGCCAGGCAGGTAACATCAACTCAGCATTCACTCTACAATACCCTGTGGCCTCTTCACAATCTATTCTAGCTCCCGAGGCAGCTTTCCACGCTGCCTGGCAAAGCAGCCAGGGGAAGGCAGTTCCTGGGTTAATGTGGACACACAGCAAAGGGAGGGCGTTGCTGGTGACTGCCTTCCTCCCATCAGCTCTGAGGCACTGGACGAGGTCTTTGCCTCCCTGGTGATCCCCCAGGCCATGACCTGCCTCTGAGCATCTGGTGCAATGGAGAGAGGAGTGAGGACACGGCCTCAGCACACAGAGCAACCTCTGAAGCATGGGGCAGCAATGAACAAGTACATGAGGAGGAGGCTTTCCACTGGCAAGAGAGAGGGAAGGGAAAATTCCCCAGGACAGTGTTATCTCTGCTTACTCTTCAACATAAGGCAGCAAGCAACAGGCTCGGGTCTCTTCCATTTCAGGACTTACTTCACTTGCCTTCGTTGCAATTTGGTTAACAATCAATTGCAGGTTAACTTTTTATGGGGATTGGAGGAATAGGAATTTCAGGTCAGTAATTACGTGAGCTTTACACAGTCAAATATTCATTTGTTGTATTTGAAAAAAAGCCAAGCTAGAACATGTGTTCACACAGCCTGCTGCCCACAACGCATTTTAGCCTTACTCACGGGGAAGCTAAGATGCAATTGTGCTACCCATGTTTTTCCTTCCAATTTCTAGGTTTATAAAAGAGAAGACCAGTAAACCACACTCAAGGATCTAGACTGCTCATTTATAAAACACTAACCATAAAATATCATTCAATTACCCTGTATTGAACCCTACAACATGCATCTGGCTAAAGCATAACTTTTCCAGGTGAAGCTTAACTCCTGTAAAAATGAACAGTCTTGTTTTAAAGGGATGAAATTTTCCATTTTCACCTTCTTCATTTATTCTATTGCTACTTGCTTTCTATGAAAAAAAAACATGTAACATACAGGCAAATAAAAATTATTTCAATATACTTGCAAAATTTAAATAAATCACTTCTCAACCCTTTTTTCTCTAAGTTGACTGAGTTATTTTCTGTTGTTCACTGAGAGGCTGTCTTTTCAGCCCTCCAATGGCTTTTGGAGCTGTTGTCATCACTACCTTCAAATTTGCTCTGCATTTTAGGTAGGCTCTGGACATGCATACCATATTGCAGCATCAGTGCCCCTTCTCCCTTCCCCCCTCATCTTCATTGCTCTTCTGATGACAGCATCAGCCTCCCTTACCCTAGAGCTGTGGTGGGAAATCACAGCAAGGGATGGACCAGCCCCTACAGGCTTTCCAGGCTCACTGCTTTGGATTTATTTTTTTGCTATTTAAGGGACAGCCTTCATTGCCTGTCAAGTTTGTATTTCTATTAGCAAACCATGTGTAAATAGGCCTCCCATACTGAGACATCCTGATTCCTCCCTCCAGCTTCTATTTCCTCGCTATTGATTAAAACACTGCCAATCTTAATAACAAAATCACTAATTACAGTATGAGAATATTTGCATCTAGATCATTGATGAGAACACAAAATAGTGTAAGGCTTGGTAATAGTCTAGGACATGGAACATGCTAGAAATACTTCCATTTGGTGAGGCTTCCTTTTTAGTCCAACTTTTAATCCATGTAGTACTTGCTTTACTGATATCATAGTGTGCTAGTTTTAAATTAGAATATTATGCAGTACTAATACTGTCATTGTATTTTTATACATTTTAATGAAACAGCGTCACATTAGGTTTTCTTGACATGATTAATTTCTTCCAAAATCATGATGAATCTCATTAAATACATTCCCTCTCCTTTAACCTCTTTATCCTTGAACCCCCATGTTTCCTTTTTCTTTCCTTGCAAGGGATGACAAGACAATAGACTTATGGGTTACACTGGACATTACACTTGACTTTTCCAAATTTTAGTACTCCTTCAGACTTCCAGTATATGCCAGCTCAACAATTGCTGAGATGCATGCCTTCTTTGTAACTATAAAGAACATTTTACACTGGTCAAGTAAAGATCAGCCAAGCCAGGATTTTCAAGATTCTTGGCCTAATTTGTCCAGAATGGTCTATTTAGAACAAAGGGAAAAGAAATCATTTTCTAACACACGTTCTTCAGGCATCCTCAGTCGCTGCCAATAAATTGTAAGGCAGTTTTCTACATCTTTATGACCTGAATACATCATCCTGATTCTTTCCAAACAGAACAAAAATACCAAAACCACAAAACACAAAGGGAAAGGGAAAAAATTTCGTATTTTATTCACAGAAAGACTGTGAACATGACTGTTCATCCATTTGTAAATTGAGCAACCTAATAATGAAAAAAACCACCATTGTGTCAACAAGTTAAGATTCTCTTTTCATTGAAATACAAAGCAACTCCACTGAGGTTAACCAAACTGTGAAAATAAAAAGCGAATGCAAACAAGTTCACAAAAATTCAACCCTAAGTTTAGATTTGCTATGCATACTCCTTTTATTATTCTCTCTTTACACAAACACCCAATCAAATACTTGTGGAAATCGAACTTTGGACTTAGTACATAGTTCATTGCAAAAATACCTTTCCAACATGGAAGTGGGAATGGTCTCTTTACTAAAGCTTCTGAAACCTGCTAGCAAGTTGTGGTGCAATTAAGATTTATGGTTGGCATCAGCATTGACCCAAACCAAGTCTCTTCAAGAGAAGAAAGCCTCTTTGAGGGCAATATTTAGATTCATTGTGTGTTCATTGCGTAACCAACCACAAAAGCAGGTAAAACTATAACAAAGTTTAAGTTTGGTGGATCACATTAAGCATGGATTTTACTACAGGTATCCAGGTACTTCCCCTGCTTCTAGAACCACAGACGTATTACATCCAAAATGTATTAAGAGGTGTGTGGCATAAACAGGAAAGAATTATAGAAGATGACCTTAATCCATGTTGTAAGTGTGTTTATTACATCTATGGAGTAAGACTTACTACCTCTGAGACCATAGCCACTTGCACTATTTCTGCAAAATCTTCAGTAGGAGCCCTGGAACTGATGCATTTCTGTGAGACAATTCCTATGCAAAACAGCTATCTAGTATGATGTACAACACCCGACAAATTTTTTGGTGATCCAGTAAGCCAGATAGGGATCTGAACACACCTTACACAGATGCAATTACTTCATGAGACAAGAGCAGATTCATTTTAAAACTCACCCTACCTGTACTATCTCAGCAGACCAAACTTCATACAGGCCAATCCTCCACCAATCTCCAAACAAAACCGTTTCATATGCTTTAATGCTCCCCTCCCCTGCACGGAGAGTGCCTGCAACCTCTGTGAACTGTTCCTGTGTAGGCAAGGGCTAGCCTTCCAGGGGAGCCTGTGCTCTGTCTGCACTGGTCTGCAGTGTACAAGCCACACTTGAGCAGCCCTTTTTTTCATCCAGGTAACCCCAGTGGCACAGGCTGTGCAAGCCGCTGGCATCCAGAGCACAAACATAGCATGCAAGGATGCCACCAGTAGCTCTGCAAAGGCCTTTGATCTAGCTCAGTACTTCTGCATCAATAGCTCCAGCTACAGCCATAGACACGGGACAATGCAGTTGTGTGTTTGCTCCTGTTTCAGATCCCACCTGGCTGCCAGGTGTTCAGAAGTGCACAGGTTAGTATAAACAAATATTGAACTACTGGCACTCCCCAAGCTGCTGTAAACCCACAACCTTCTTCCTTACTGCAGGTCCACAACTTCTAGAGCAGATGTTCCACCTGATTCTTCCTATTCCTCTGCTGACAGCAAAGTTGCCATGAGAGTCAAAGGCAGCAAGATTTCTTCCATTTAATGGCATCCTTTGCATATAATCTAACAGTCATGTGTAACATCTCTATCTACAGCATCATTTGAAGATACAGAAGAATTGAAGTCTACTGCAGTTCTTCCAGTGGCTAGATTAATTCTACATTTGTTTTCACTGAAAATAATCGTGAATGGAAAAAAAAAGGAGAGGTGCTTTAAAAATACCCCACCCTGCAATGGGAAAAAATAGGAAAAGAAAAAGAAACAAGAAAGTTATTTCCCCTTTCCTCACCCCTACCTCTCACTTTCCATACACACTTTCTCTTCCTTTTTTCTACATTAGCCTCCAGATTAAAAGAGTCTTAGAAAGTTTTCCTTCTCACTTTTTGGTCATTTTTGTTTAGTAGGAGAGAAGAAAAAAATAAAAAAGCCAATGACAGCCATTCTCACAATCCAGAAAAAAATTGCAGATTAGAACTCTTTTACACAAGGCATTTTTCTTCTGAATTTCTAGAGGCATAGAGCAGTCTTTCAAACAAAATAGAAAATAGTTCTTTTTTTAAATCTCACTCAGCTAGGCTTATTACTTCAATAACTTAGAAAAAAATGCTCTGCAAATTACAAAAAGAGCCTTTGATCTCAGCCTTATTTAAATAAATAGGACTTTGGAGAAAAGTTCTTCTAAGATTACCATAGGCAATCAACCATAAAAAACAGTATCTAGGCTATATAGACAAGAAATATTTTACCAACAACTTGCATTGTACAAGACTTAACTGCTGAAAAAAAGCCCTTCACTGCTGAAAAAAAGCCCTTCTATTAATCATAGAATCAGAATGGTTTGGGTTGGAAGGGACCTTAAAGGTCACCTAGTTCCAACCCCTGTGCCATGGGCAGGGACACCTTCCACTAGACCACATTGCTCAAAGCCCCATCCAAGCTGGCCTTGAACACTTCCAGGGATGGGGCATCCACAACTTGCCTGGGAAACCTGTTCCAGTGCCTCACCACCCTCATCATAAAATACTTCTTCCTTACATCTAATCTAAATCTACCCTCTTCAGTTTAAAACCATTACCCCTCATCCTATCACTACACTCCCTGTTAAAGAATCCCTCCCCATCTTTCCTGTAGGCCCCATTTAAGTACTGGAAGACCACTGTAAGGTCTCCCCGGAGCCTTCTCTTCTCCAGGCTAAACAACCTCCACTCTCTCAGCCTTTCCTCATAGGGGAGGTGCTCCAGCCCCCTGATCATCTTCGTGGCCCTCTTTTGGACCTGCTTGAGCAGGTCCATGTCTTTCTTATGCTGGGGGCCCCATAATAATAATAATGTGAAGTTATTCTTGTTTGGATTAGAGATACCTGGCATGTCTCATGTCTGGTGACCCTTCCTGCAGACATCCCAGCTGCCATGAAAGCCCACTGCTCTGCCACCCACTACCAAACTTCTCAGGCAGAGTACACAGTGGCCTCAGTCAACTGCACAGGTTTCAGTACCTTTATAACCAGGGTGTATTGTCTCTGCAGACACCTTCACTGCTGTTTCTCTGGCAAATTGCTTTTCCAGCTGTAGTGATACCATGTCAATCATATCATTTAGCAACTCTGCCAAATTCTCTCCTTCTCTCCCTTGTCCTCCAATTCCTTACAAACCACCCATGAGAAATCTTGTTTGCTCAGGGACTCGCAGTCGGACAGAATAGCAGGGAGTGCCTGGAGAATTTAGTCATCTATGTTTTTATTTGAAGAGAAGAGAAATAGTAGGCATAAATGAGGAAGGAGACAAGACATATTTGCTAGGATGGATGGAGTTTGTTTTCAAAATTTTTAAAGACTTGTTATTTTCAGAAGACTATGTGAGAATTAACTAAAATCCAAAAGCAAGGCATGCTCATTATGTTGTTACAAACCATGCATATATATCCAATTTTATTCTTTAATAAAAGGGAAGTGAATCTGATGTTGACATGTACCAGATATTCGTAGAATGTGCTGTGGAGAACAAGGTAGAGGAAGTTGCTTCAAACACCAGCAACTCTATGAATGTGAAATAATGGCAGCCAATTCTTGCTACTCTACTTCTTACTATCAAAGTTTTGAATACAGTTTAATAAAAGGCCAGATACTTAAAAAAACAAACAAACAGAAAAAAAGATTCTTCAAGAAACTCCACAAATGCATTTGCCAAAGTTAAAATTACCCTGTGTTTTACAATTTTCCATAATACCAGTCACTGTGGTAAATGATACCAGAAAAAAATAATTCACTAATAACAATGGTTTAAATCAATGTGCCTCAGTAGAAAATTACAGTGTGCCATGACATTCAAAGGACAGAATTTATCTGCCAAAAGTTAAATAGGGTTCACAATTCTTTATCCAGAATGTTAAAAAGTGAGTTTTCCTTTCCCTTGAAAATTAACATTGGGTCCCTCTTACAGGAAAACAAAAGACAAGTATTTGCTTTTCTATGCAGAATGCAAAACTTGGTTTTGGCATTCTTACCTCATCATTTGGTCTACATGGCGCCTGTCTAAAGATTACACACAACAGTCACTAGAGCACTTTCCACACCAGATCTAAAGAGTTTCAGCCCTCCCAATCATGTTTTTGGTAAGGTTTAAGGGAGAACCAGGGCAGTACTGCTCTTGTCTGTACCCACATGGCCTCCAAAGTTACCGTATTTCTGTGTATGTGCTCTTTGTTTACCTACTGATACAAACAGCTACTCCTAGTCAGAGATGAGTTCTTGCCAAAGTTGCAAGATTCAGTACAGGCTAAAAATACATGTTCATGGACATAGTGCACACAGAGCAGCTTTCATGTTAAACAGTGACCCAGAGAGCTCCTCATGGTGCCCTGCAATGCTTTGAGGACAGTTTCAAAAATTCAGTAACTGCTCTCCGGAAACATTTCTGACACACATCTCATTTTTGGTTGTGCTGTGCCAAAACAAGCAAAAAATTCCATATGCTTTTAGGAACCAGATTTATACATTTTGGCTATCAAGGAATGACTTCAATGAATATTCATCCAGAGAGCCAAAAAGATGGTCCAGCCACAAATATTTTTTTAAAGAAGGAGAGTTTTAGCTAGGAGACATATAGCATCCAAGGCTTTTACATCAGCAACAGCACACTGGTTCTGAAAATGCAACAGCTCTATATTTGTGCAAATACTTACTGTTCTTTGTCCAAGATAATTTAAATTCTGTCTTCTATGTCCCACCACCAGAGCTGGTGAAACCAGAGGGTGTACAGCGTGAAAGATTATGAAGAGTCCTGTCCGCAAATGCAGAAGAGGAAAGGAGTTTGAAATGACCCTCAGCTGCCAGTGACCTCCATTCCAGGGAGCAAAGCTTTGCCTTAGCACATCAACACTGGACCACGTGAGTCTCGAAAAGCTCCAGCAAGGAAGAGAGTAACTACAACCTCTCCGGAGGTCTGTGCCACCAGAAGAACAGGGCATTTGTTCTGTGATTGTTGGTATCACCATGCTAGCATCATCCTTCCCACATTACAGGGAATATGGTGGCATTGGTCATGACTCCAACTCCTGTGTAGATGGAGCTGTACGTCTCCCAGTTACACATACAGCCTTAGTGATAGCAACACTAGTAGGCTGTATTTTAATAAAGTCAAATTATACTAATTTTCCTTAATATTGATTAAGATGGGTAAATCAGGTAAAAGAAGCCAAGCCACTTTTATGTTTAAACATAATTAGGCTAAAAATATCATTAGCTGGGTTTAAAAAAAAAAAAAATAGAGCAGGAGCTTGGCACTTTATAGTTGGCTGTAAGTGTTTTGGTTTCCTGTGAGCACTATTGAACACTAATGACCTTGTGAAGGAGGAGCTCGTGCTAATTTCCGTATCAGTTGCAGTCAGGAGCTACACCGAAGAACAAGATCAAAACAAATAAAACTGCAACAGACACTGACAGAGCATGCCGGGATGAAAGCCACAAAATAACTGTCATATTGGCCACATGAAATCAGTAATCATATTCAGTCATACACAGGCCCACTGGCTCCACTGCAGCTTTTTCTTTTGTTGCTGCTGTTTTCTTTGCCACTCTTACAGCAGCAACATAGGCATTGGCCTCATTCAAGCTGCTGGTGGGCTTGGAGAGGACAAGAAGAAACACATCAGTGGGAGGCAAGGATGTATGGATAGATGCCTAAATAGACACAGCTTATACCCCCTAGCCAGCTCTTGTTCTGCAGCATCATGAGGATACTAAAAGCAATTCTGATTAAGTGAGTTTAAAAACAGAAAGAAAGGAGATAATGCTGGAAGAATCTGGCAGATTTTCTACTCCAGCAAACACATTCCTGTCAAGGTTGCAGGGTCTAGGGCTTGTTGAAGTGACAGGCAGCAGCTGATGTGATGTTACAGGGGCTACTACAGCAGGAGAGTCATTACAGCAGAAGCAGAAGCTCCGAGACGGAGATGCAAATGTAGAAACTGGAAGGGAACATATTCCAGTCTCATCACAATTAAGAGAAAAGAAGTTACACAAAGAATAAAGAGACTCTTTCTTTTAACAGATGGTTTGGCTGAAATGTCCTGTCAGTCTGCACCTTTGAAATTGGAGGTACAGTTTGTGATTAGAGGGAAAGTTAGCACTCCCATTCATGTCAAAAGGTAAGGCTGTCTCAGCTGGAAGCTGAAATTAATCACTCGCGAGCCTTTGCCACACATTCTAACCTAGGTTTAGTCTGCCTTTGACTAGTACCGCAGGTGGAGATGATATAGCAATGAGTTCCAGTAAGGTTAATGCAAAAAAAAAAAAAAACAACAACCCAAAACTCCACATTCTGTTGACAAATCACTCCTGTGAGGCAAACTGAGTGTGTCCATTCAATCAGGTTTTTGATAGGAAAAGTTTTCCAGGTGATCCTGTAGCCAAAGATGGAGCAGCACCTTGCTTTTCCTACTCAGTCATTCCCCAAAAGTGGCACATTCAAGTCAAATCCATTGGCTCCTTCTTCACTGATGAGCTCCTGGGCCACCTAGGCAGTCACAGTAGATTACAGAATAAGCAGAGCTGTCATCAAGTTTTCTGGGGCATTTTTGTGAGGGCTTGTTTTGTTTTACTTTCTTTTTAATTTTCCCTCATTTCATCTCATTTACAAAAAAACATTTGGTTGAAAATCACCACTAGAAGACTACTTCATTAAGGTACTGCATTTAAGTATGGAGGGGTGGTGCACATGCACATGTGGAGTCCTTTCAGCACATCATCCCTCAGCTCCAAGCCCATGGGCAGGCAGGAGGTGAAGAGCTGCTGTGGGTGCCCAGCACTGCAAAGCTCCCTACAAGGCTTCCAAGTGACACAACAGATCTGTCCCAGTGGCAGATGTCCTCAGCTTTGTCATGTCAGAGGGAAACAACCACTTCAAACCAGAGCATAACCTCCACAGTCAACAACAAAAACTTCTGCCAAAGCCTTTTCCTAAAATTTCCAACACAAAACACAGGTTCTCATAAGAGAAAAAAATCATTTTCTTGAAAATATAAAAATTTCAGTTAAAATATGAAAGCTTCAAGTGTAACTCTCAGCAATAGAAACAAATATCTTCTGTTTAAAGAAAAATACATTGTTGTTAAAAAAAGGAAAATTCTGAAGATTTCTAATAAAAACTAATGTATAAATATAATATGTAGTAGCCTAATACTTGTGACCCTTTTTTTCCTGTGAAGAGAGGAGACACTGTTTCAGATTTCATTTACCTTCATTTAGTAAACCTAGGACCTACTTAAACTCAGTTCATCTTCCTTGCAAACAAGGATAAGTTTAAAGTAGCATAGCTCAAATATCTGCCATTTAATTTAGATATCCATAGGAAGTCCACCCATTACATTGGTCAGGCATCTCTTCCTTCTCCAGTCTGGTGCCCGAGCTAAGCTCTGGCAGTGTTCTGGCAGCACTAAGTGGCAACCGGTTGCTTTCAAAGAGGAAAGCTAGTTTGGAGCTGGTTTGCACCTGCCAGCTGCATGAAGTCCTAATTCTCTATCTTTTATTGCCCTTCTGCGAGTGCTGGCTGCAGTTGTCTTGAACTGGATGCAGACCAGCCAAACAGCTGGGTGCAAACTGAGAGGTCAGACCACGGGTGCATCCAGCCCAATGCTCTGCGTCCAGCAGTGCAACAGGAGACACCAGTCAAGCATGTAACCCCTGCTGCTCTCCTTAATCCATTCTCCTGCACCTTCCTCCAGCACCGTCAGGTGCTGTGTTAGGCTTGTTAGAGGATACATGCCTCTTTTTGTGTCCCTTAGACCTTTAAATATCTGTTTCCAGACCTATTACTGGTGAAATGGTCTAATCTGTATTTGAATATGCTGATGCCATCTGCTTCTTCAGTCTCCTGCAATATCAAATTCAGAAGCTCACTACCCACACAGTGGAGTGTTTTTATCCGATTTAAACTCATCTCCTACCAATTTCAGTGAGTGCCCCTAGTCCCAGTACTGGGGGATTTAGTTCTGCATTAGGCTTGTCCATCTCCTTTCTGATTTTGTAGGCGTCAGGCATAGCCCTCCAGCTTCTTCCTTTTCAAGATGAAGAGTCTTTTCAATATCCAGCGTTTTAATATGTCCTTACAAGATACTGATCTTGATTGCTGCCTTATTTAAGTCCTTCTTGTGGTGTGGAGACCAGAATTGCACACAGCTCTTAAGATGTGCACACACCAAATAAAATGATGCCTTTTTCCTTGTTCTCATCACCCTTCTAAAGCTGAACAATATTTTGTTGGGGTTTTTGGCTACTGCTGCTGCTGCTGTGTATTGAAAGATAATTGCAGACAGCCCTGAACAGTGTCTCCAAGATCTATTTCCAAGTTCAGCATCATGTAGGCATTGTTAAAACTGTTTTTCCTTAGGCGCATGGCCTTACATTTATCTACTTTGACACTCATCTACTACCTTTTTGCTTGCTCACTCAGTTTTGCAAGGTTCATTTGGAGTCCCATTTCATCAGCACATTTAATTACTTGCAAGAGTTTAATATCACCCATAGACGTGGAGTCTTCACTGTTCATTCATTCCTTTACCCAGCTCACTGGTGATGCTATTGGAAAAAATCTGTCCATGGAAGCACTGCTGCTGATTCTTCTCCCTGATGGAAATTGAATATTAAGCTCACTGAAGCTCTTTCTTTTGCTGGACAGATCTTCTAGAGGAAAGGAAGACTTCTCTCTCCAGATGAAATAGCACCCATTCACACTTATATTCTTCACTGGTCACCACAATACTCTGCAATCATCAAGGTCTGTCCGTGGGAAGTGCTATGTTGAGGGTGTTATAATCTTACACAGAGAATCAAATAGTACAGAAATAAAAGAACTGGAAGGGGAACAGGTAAATTAAAAGTTTTTCCATAAAAATACACCAGCCAGTAAGAAGCTGTGGATTATAATTTTTCTGATTTGTGCAAACTCATTTGCTTAATGCCACTTCTTAATTTTGCATGAAGCAGTCTTAGAACAACCTTTTACAAGAGGCTACATAAAGGAAAGAAAAGCTTTGTGACTGCAAATAAAAAATGTCTTTGGTCTTCACCACTTAGGAAAGGGAAACTTCCTCAGTTATAATAAAAAGATAATTTAAAGGAATATTATCCAATAACAGAATTAGCATTTGGACAGGCTTTTTATTGGTCTCACTTGTACCACTTGTACCAAGACAACTTTCCCAGGGCAAGCAGAAAACAGACTGAAGATTTCCTGACATTGGGCCAAACCCTCCCAACAGTGCACTGCTCAGAAAGCTACTTTACATGGTGCTCAGATCCACAGACATCCTTCTTCCTCAGTGCCCTAAGAACACAGCACATCCCTGTGTGTACTTGGGCATCTTGTCTAAAAATCAGATTGTTGTGTTTCCACAGTCTTCCAGACAACTCAGAGAAGAGCTGGCAAGAGAATGTGTCTACAGAAATATTTTCCATACATTTAAAAAAACATGTGAGGCCATTTTCCCCTCATATACTCTGTCCCTCTCTTTCCTTCCCCCCCGCTTCCATATCTTTTCACTGTCATTGTGGTGTTAACGATAAAAGCGGAATAAAGGCGTTACAGAGGAGTTTGAGGTAGTTTTACTGCAGTATTACTATTCTCCAAGGTGTTCTGTTTTCTGCAGTAAACCAGAATGGTATTTTTTCAGTAGGCCTGGGATAGTGTAACTGGGAATTCAAACTTATGTTTAACTAGGCAGCTTAAACAGGGACAGTATATTGTATTAAATTTCCCAAATAGTATTCATGTATATAACACTGCATGGTGGCTTTTCCAAGGACAATCCCAGGACAAGCCATATCACACAAGCTGGAGCAGCAGCAGCATGACCACAGCACATGCATATCTATCCTGTGGCAGGTTGTCAGTTCATAATGAAATCATCATTATTAACTAATCTCTGAACTCTCACCAGCCTTGCTTGCACTGCCCTGACATGTAATGCTGTCTCCCTGACCAGCAGGATTGAAGAACAACACTCTTTCTGTCACAGGGATAGTTTTTAGTATCTAAATCTTGAGCAGAAACACCAGGCTCCCCAGCAGTGCCTGAAAGCAGATTGCACCTGGTAATATGTGTATGACATCCTCACCTGCTTTCCACGGCAATCCTTCACTTTTTGGCTATCTTGGTTTCCCACTAGGGCAGAAAAAAAAAAAAAGCACTGGGCAAGAAGCCCTTTCAAATAAGGGAGCTACAGCAGGGTATGAAGAGCACAGGGAGAGTTGTGCTCCTGACTCGAACGGTCTGAGCACTGCATCTTCCACTCAACAGCATGGTACTTCTGAGCAGCAGCAGTGAGGGGAGCTCAGTCTGCTGACATTTGCAAGTGCACCCAGCAAACTGCACATCTGCAGTAAGCAAACTTCCTCCTCATGTTTGTAAACTCAGAGCAAAGAAAAGGTCAGCCAGGTTTCAGTCTGACCATGCAAATCTGACTTACTGCTCAAAGCACTAATAAAGAGAATTGGTAGAAATGGTCAGAGTAATTTTCTAATATCCTTGGATCTCTGCTTCGTGTAGCAAAAAGACAAATTAGCCACACAGTACAAGGTATAGGCATGTGTTCTTAAACAGCAGAATTAATAGGTAACATGATTAGCAGAGATCAGTAAACACAATGTGTCCTAAAAATAATCTCTCAAGGGCTTTAACCAGCTAAATTTAAACTATTTAACAAGGATAGCTTGTCTACAGCAGCAGCAGATTAAACTGCACAGTTTGTTGTAGGCTTAAGGGCTCAACTATGCAACCTGTGTTTACATTGAAATTTAATTCCCTTTTGACGTAGAAAGCTGGGACAAAGTCCTCTGTACCACGCAAGCTCTGCGCAGGCAGCCAGCAAGTAATTGTTGTGTTGAATAGCCAAGGCAAAGCACCTGCCAGCTCCAGACCTGGTGGCCATGCCTTGAGCAACCAGCTTTAAGGTCTCTCGAGGGCAGGACAAAGACACAGAGACATAGTTCTTGTCCCAGTGCCAGCAGCGACTGTGCAACCTCCTGGCCTCATCAGCAAGATGGGGAAGGTTGTTTTAACAAAGATTTCCTCATGAATTGCCATTTACTCCCATATGAAATCTACGTGCATAAAATATAACAACCAGTCATGCTGCAGTCATGCCATTCACACTAGGTCAGATTTTGGCCCCAGACACAGAGGCTCACATGCTCCAGGCACTACACACAAGGCTTCTGTGCGCAATATGAGAGCTTGACCCCAGCCATTCTGTTGGTATGTGAATACTAAAAGAATATACTGCAGAGATACTAAAACTAACTCTAAGAAGAGATCAGGGAGTTAGCTTATTTATGCCTTACCCAGCCTAATTTTCAGTGGTAAGAGCAGCACTGAGGGCTCAGCACACACCTGCAAGCCAGCCTAAAGCATGCTGTAATTGTTCACACATAAAGTTTCAAAGCATCCCTCAGACGTCTGGGAAGCAGGGGAGGGAGCATCCCACCCTACAGTCAGCAAACCTGCCTGCCCCAAAACGGGACCTTTCTGCCCAGGAGAGATGTGCAGCCCCTTCTTCCCAGGCTGGAAGCCTTCCCAATCCCACCGTCCGAAACCAAGCCCTCAGGCTGGCTCTGGTTATCTCTGCCTCTTTAATTCCCCAGTGCAAGACCACTGTCTTTTCTTGGTCCCTGGATAACCCAGCACCACGTTGCAGGTTTTTATCCTATGGTTTCACCTAGAGCTACCTCAGTGGCTCCCACTGCCTGCAGCAGGCAGCATGGACACACGCTTCCCCAAGGACCGGCTGGCTGCACACTTCATTGCCTTGCCAGTATTGGATGGCCGCATGGTATTTAACTTCCTTATCTTTCCTGAGGCTTTTTTTTTTTTAAGTGTTTGCTTTCATCTAGATAATAAATACTATCCTTCCTTTTCTTAGTTTATGCAATAGATCCACTGCTACCAGCTGCCTGCACACCTCTGTGCATGCAATTTCCAACTCTGCACATATAATATTTACTTAATCTTCCAAATGCCCCTAAGGTTTGATAAGAGAGGATTGTTGGCCCATTTTAACAGTAAGGAAAAACTGTGGCAGAGAGCCAAGGCTCAAGGCCACAAGGCAACTGAAAAAAACTCGGTCCCGATGCTGGGGTCACTGTGTTGAAGAGGATGCTGTTGACTTCACCCAAGTGAGGAATGAATGACAGGTAACAACTCTCCATCTTCCCTGAACTGAACCTGCCTCAGGATCATTTTCTTCTACTCAGTGTATACATAAATGGCAAATGGGCAGCTCTCAGTGCTAATTCCCCAAGCCCAGGCATTCCTCTATGCAAGGAAGCTGATTTACTCCAGGCATGAATGTATTCAGCACAGGACCAGAGTGAATCAAAAGATGTCAGATTTACTGTCAGCAAGAGAGAGGCAAGGAGGAGAGACAGGGCTGAATCCAGGTACCTATGAAAAATAGCTGGGTTTTGTCTGAAAAAAAATTGTATTCATATATCACATCGCCATACCTAGTGTGGAAGAAGTGACTTTAACAGGAAGATTTTAAATGGTAACATTTCCTGACAATGTGCCAGTAATTACTGTATTCCCATAAAAGCTGTTATTTTTGAACCAGTGCCATGCAAGAGCTTTACTTTCCATGTCTTCTTCAACTCTTGTCAGCTCTGAGGGGAAGTGCAGGGTGCCTCTGGGCAAGGCAAGCTTGAGATGGGGCAATGCAGAAGAGGCACAAAGAAGCTGGTCCCGGCAGGCTTCCCTGGAGAGACAGCCCCATCTTGTACATCTCGTTCTGCCAGAAGGAAGGAGTGCCTGAGAAGGAAAGGGAGAGAGTCTTCTGACTACCTCCTCCATCCTTGCTTTTGCTCAGGCCTCCACAAATGCCACGGGTATCCTTTGAGCTCCAGGAAGACCAAAACTGTCATAAAACAAAGCCAAAACAACCTGATGAACAAAAAACAACACAGTGTACTTCAAATTAAGCAAATCCTTAAAGAATTTTAAAATACAGCACTCACACTGCCAAAAGTTCTATTACTGAAGCTAAACACAGGTCCAACAAATAAAGATTTTTACAAAGAAGCAAATTAAATGTGTGGATTTACAGGACCTGGCAGGGTTAGAGCATTACAAATATAAGGGACCAGATAAGTGGCTTTATAGCTTGCATTTTTGTTCCAGCTACTAGGAAACACCCTCCAGTGAAAGAATAGGTAAAAGCCAGTGAAGATTATCCCTTCCCAGACTCACACAAACCTTCAGAAAAAAAAATGAACCCTCATTCTGGAGCTCTGACTGCTTTTTTAGAGATAGAAACTTTTGTTTATGGAAACTCTTTGGTTTTGGGTATTAGGATTTGCCAAAAGAGAGAAAAGACTACCTTGGCAGTTAAGATATTTAAGTCAGAATCATCTGGATGGCACAAAATCTGTGTGAGGACATTCAATGGTAAAAATAGGCCTGTAATAGATTCCACAGAAAAAAAAGAAAAAAACCCAGCATGTTAATTTTGTGACAAACATTTGCTTCTATTTCAATAAACACAGGATTCTGCTACAACAGTAAAGGAAAACATTGTACAAGTCAATATTGTCTTCATCCAGGGTTTTCAAAAGACATAAAAATAAACATTTCAAAACAAAATTTTAAAGAATCATCATAATTTGAAAAAATTAACAAGAGAGTCATTTTAATAAAGATGTTACAAAATTCAAGGAGGGCATCAGGAGAAGTCCTGCAGCCATACAGAGACCCAAAGAACTTAACAAACCTTATGGTCATGGGTTTCTTTAACCTCCAGACATCACAGGACAGGTATGCATCCTAACTGTTCTATTGTGTCCAATTATTTCAGTGTAGTTCAGCTCACTGGAGTATGTGAAAATCCGTACATATGTCTGATGTGACTCTTCAGGTATATCACAACTGTTTGATAGATGTAAGTACAGATGTAGGAGGCTGAACTGCAGTCCAACCTCTGAAGTATTCACAAATAAAACCCAACAACCTTTCACTTTCCTTTGTACAAAGCAGCTATCAAATTCTTTCTTCATCCTAAAGTAATTTCTGCTGTAAGACAACAAAGCAACACCTAGTCCCAAGTTAAGGCTGCCATGTCTACAACAGCTCCTAACAGCATTTTGAGCATCCTGAAATGCTCCAAAAAATCCAAAAATATCTAACTGCTTTGGGGATCTTTAGAAATGTTAAATGTCTGAAGGGGAAAACATTTTCCTCATCTTTGCAGC
>VYZV01010844.1:53531-68438 GCA_013401275.1 Pandion haliaetus
TAGTAAATTAAATTGATTTTGTTTCTTCCCCAAGTTGAGCCTGTCTTTTGCCCATGACAATAAGTGGGGAGTGATCCCTCCCAGTCCTTGTCTCGACCCACAAGCCTGCCTTTGGATTTTCTCCTCATCCCAACATGGCCAGGCGAGGGGGTGGGGGGTGAGCGAGCGGCTTCGTGGTGCTTTGTTACCGATTGAGCTGACCTGAAACCACGACGAGCATCCATGCACCTCCCAGCTGACAGTCCTGCCCACGACCAAGAACTGCAGCAGTGCTGACACCACTCTGCTCTCATGCAAGCCAACCCACATGGGGTTAAAAACAAACCAAACACTTGATAGTACTGTACTGCAATGCAACAAGAAACATCTGACACAGCCACTGGGTGCTTCAGTCCCAATGCTGAGATCCTGTCACGGACCAACACCACCTGAAGGGACCAGAAAGATGTCAGTGGCTGCAGGGTAAGACCCTAGGCATGCTCCATGCTGGGCAAAGCACAAGCAGCTCCGAGGAAGGTGCTGCGCTGCAAACTGGGGAAGGTGAGCAGGAGTGCCTGACTGAATTATTTATTTATGTTTATTCTAAAGAGCGCAGGGGAGTGTTTTGCCAGTTTTACAAAGCTCAATTTGAAACCTCACTGCTACACCCCACATCTGACTGCACATTGCTATTTTTAGCCCATTGGACGTAATTAAATGGGAGTCTTTGCTGGTTCAGGAGGAAAAGCAGATGGATTCAAGGCATTTCACTCATACACTCTTAGTTCTGTATGGAAAATGTAGGAAGTCCTGATAACCTTCTAAGGCAGACAGCATCAAACAACCAGCTGCTTACAGCTCCAACTTCTCTTCTGGCAGTTCTGAGCCTAAAAGTCCTTTCTTCTAATTTGTTTTCAGGGCCACCTTACTAATACTTGTCAGGGCTATATTTCTTCTTTTATAGGAGACTGGGCTGTACTCCTGCTTCTCTTTTTCTACTGCTTTTTCAGGTGCACACAGATTTTCACAAATTGTTGCTATAGGGGGAGAAATGTTTCTGGGACTGCAAGAGCCACCTCATTGTGGGAAACAGCCTATAGTCTTTCTGACCGTATCACTACATTTCAGCGAGGTTTCAACAGGTTTCTAGCAATGCTTCTAAATAGCTTAAAAGCAAAAGGGAATGGAAATATCTCAAAGAAAAGAGCTGAGGGAGGTCAGCAATTTCCTCCTTAAAAGTCTCTGCAAAGCGCGAGATGGCCAGCAGTCAAGGGAGGTGAATCTGCCCCTCTACTTTGCCCTCATGAGACCCTACCTGGAGTACTGCATCCAGCTCTGGGGCCCTCAACATAAGAAAGACATGGACTTGCTCAAGTGGGTCCGGAGGAGGGCCACAAAGATGGTCAGGGAATGGAACACCTCCCCTATGAGGAAAGGCTGAGAGAGTTGAGGTTGTTCAGTTTGGAGAAGAGAAGGTTCCAGAGAGACCTTATAGCGGCCTTTCAATACTTAAAGGGAGCCTACAGGAAAGATGTGCAGGGACTCTTTAACAAGGAGTGTAGTGATAGGAGTAGTTTGAAGGTCTACAGGATTTAAACAAGTCTCTCCCTCCTCCAGCTCTATTACCTTCCCTTTGAATGGGATCATTTCTAGCAAAAGCCCTCAGCTGCTGCCAGCTCCAGCTTACCTGGCCTTTTGGGGACACACAGCCCCAGAAGACGTACAGCTCAGCAAGTGCCACCAGCTGTGACAAGGCACCACCACAGCACCAACCTGCACCGAGACAGTTCATAAGAGGGCTGCTGACCTCTAAAGGTGAGCTCATAACATCCAGTCTAAGCTTCTCCTTTGATCTTGGACTGGCTTCTTTTTTACACTTTGAAATACTCAAATTCATGCAAACCAAGTAAGTTGTTGTAAATTCTTTACTCTTTTATTAAAATAAAACTGTATCATACTTAGCAGGAAAAAAAAAATACCCCATAGCTATTAGTATGTGTTATTTGACTGACACAGGTGTCACTGATGCATTACAAGTTAATGGAATTAATAGGAATGGCAATTTATCATTCAAATATATATCAAAGTTATCACCAGCCATAAATCACTAAAGGAAAAAGACAGTCCATGTTTTCTGCGCAGTAATGTTAAGGGACTCAGCGGGGAAAGTGGCATTTCTCTGCCTACCCATATCCTAGTCCCATGGGTACTGGTATCACTGAGGCCAGAACTTGTTTTAGGAAGTTCCAGTGCCATTTACCATTTACATCCAAAAACATTTTTAGCACATTAGTGGGCAGTTGTTAGCAAGGAAATCCATTTATCAGTGAAGGGATTGGGCACCTCCCTGAATTCTTCTCGTAGTTCTGACACCATCCAGACAATAAACAGTACAAAAAAGATGTTTAATCTGCAATGTCTAAGCATGGGAAAAAGTGTCAAATGTTTCATGGCGGCTGAAGGAACAGGATGAACATGCCGCTATCAGTGCCTGGAGGTGAGACATACCACCAGGAATGCTCCATGACACTCATTTTCCAGCTTCTGATCTTGAACTCTGTGGACATGTCTCAACACTCCCATCACACTAAATCTGTTTGTGTCACATTAAGGGAAGAACTATTGAAGCTTCAAACTATGATCTGTAGGCGGAACTGCCACCAAGAAGGCATGTCCAGGAAATAGAAGCTTGCAAGAGTTCTCATGTTCAAAGGAAAATTTTAGCACAGTAAGTGAGGGAAGTAAAAAACTGATTTAAAAAATTAATTTGGAAAATTAACATTTTCTTCAAGTCTCTCCTGAAGGAACCATAAGATGCTGCCTCTCTGTTGTATGCAGGTCTTTGACAGTAGGTTTCATCCAGCAGTTGCAAGGGAGCAATATCAGAACCAAAAAGAGCATCTTTGCAAATTCAGGTCCTATGTATACGTAAGATCATTAAGCACTACCTAATGAGGAATAACAGATAATACACAGATTAATGTAAATAAGCGCCTGCTTGGTCAAGCAGCTGCCTAATGTTCTTGCAGTTATTGCAGACAGGAAGACTCCTGGGAGCAAAATGCGACTGGGGAAAGAGGAGAGAAAGTTTCGGAAGAAAGCACAAGGAAAGCATCTAACCGCTGAGATGCTGCAAAGAAGGGCATGTGAGGTTGGAAAAGAGGCCAAAAACTGGAGAGGTTAAGGATCACAACTTAATTTATGGAGAAAGCAGCTCCACAGGCTGTTGTCTGAACTAGCTGGCTAGCAGTGCTTTTTTTGTCTGCCACAGTGCTGCAGTTTCCCGGATCACCAACATGGGCCTTCACACCCACCATCCGGCCCAAGGCACAGAGCTGCCAAAAAACAGGCCACAGTCTTTGGCCTTTTTTTGAAGTACCCAAAGGTTAGGGTGCCATGCTGACGCTGGCAATGCCGTACCATGTACTTATACGAGCTCTTAAAATGTGCATCCATGCCATTTTGGAGGACAGGCTTTGCTATACAAATTTTGGATTAACAAAACCCTGATGGTCCTCATCACCAGTATTAAGTGACCAATTCAATAGCCATTTTTAATCACAGCATAAATAAAACTCAAGTGGATTCCTCCATAGCAAAAAACTCAAATACAAAACCAGATGACAACACATACTTGAATGACCTTGAAGAAAAGTCCAAGACAATTCTTTAAACAAAACAAGCAAGTAATTAAATGAAAATGGGGATTCATGTTACTCTAAATCAGTAGCAGTGGCCATGCACTGTGGGTTAACGACTGGAGATCCTACTGACCCACAGTCAGTGAGACTGCAGGGGATGGAGTTAAGGGTAGTTTGGGCCAGTCTTTTAGACCACATTGGTTTTATTTCTGGACCTTTGCAGGTTTTGTACTCCTTGGGTTTCTGTTGGGAAGGGTCACACGTGTACTGTTCAGGACAGAAGAATTGCATGTGCCAAGGTGAGGAGCACTGGGCAACTCCTTGCAACCAATTTGTTATGTCAGCTGTGCATGGACCTCCTGACCTCTATCCAACACAGCCATAAGGCTGAAGGCTTGGGCAGTCTCTTCTACTGTAAAAAATTCTGGTCCCATTAATTTCACTGAGGGATTTTTAGAGCCTCATCTGAGCAGCTATAGACCCTAGCACAACAATTTGCACCAGAATTATTTTTGGCTGTTTATTCCCCTAATTATCAGAACAGAAGAATGAGAATAATAATACCAGCTCATGTGATCATCTGCTTCTCTCCTGCCCCCTGCACACACAAGCCATAATTCTTGGTTACGGTTTTTCTTAATTCAGATATGCTTTTCTCAGCTTTTACATTAAACAGAAAACTGTCCCTTCCTGCCTGTGCAGGGAGGAGGGTGAAATTCAGGAATATTTAAGCAGAGGCAGACCTACTGACAAGGAGGTCAAAACTGGGAGGAGGACACAGATGGTGAGATGTCAGCCCAGGGATGGTGTCTTGCAGAGGTGAAACAGAGAAGACAACACAGGACCCCAGGGTGTCCTTTTCAGTCAGGCTCAGCACATACAGCTGAGACCTGTTTTCAAATGACAAAAAGCAAGTTGTATGCCAAATCCTTTTGAAAATCTGGTTAAAGAATTGTTGCTGCTGAAAACCTCCCCCTCACCAGGAACAGGACTTTCCTACAAGCCTGGTCCTAGTCCCAGCATTGGGCTTGATTTATGGCACAGGGCATCACTACTGCTATACATCCACAAACCCTGCCAAAACAGAAAGGCCAAAATAGACCCAGCAGAACCCTTCAGAGCAGCATCTGGAAGGCAGGGAATGGAGGGCCACTGCTTCCTGACACCCCAACATGAGACACCAGCCCCCAGGTGTCTGTGCTCACTGGACAAGGTAGGCAGACACTGCTTCATGGTATTAGGGCTTGTACTTGTACATCTGTTCTGAGGAGTTTTAGAATCTGGCAAGGTCTTGCTGTCTTTGCTGGTCCTTCAAGCACATACCAGCCCATTGAAGTCAAACTCTTTAATACCTGGAAGGTTTTTGTCATGGTACTGTTTGAAAACTAATTTTAATCTTTTCCATAACCCCTAGAAAATCCTCTACAATTTCTTCTTCAATTTATTTTCCTCTGACCCAACCCTGTCTTTCTTTCCTTTCAGCTCTCTGTAGTCTCCATCTTCACAAGCCCCTTATTAAGCATTTTTAAAATATCTTCCCTGAAATTCTCTAGTCAAAAGCTCAGACCAACAATAGTAGCCAGAAACTGGTTATGGCACGGATCTAAGAGCAAGTCCTCCCTTTTCACAGCCCAAAAGCTGCTTTGCAGAATGGCATTGCTAAAACCTAAAAATAGTGGCAGCACAGCAAAGATTGCCAGACATGCTGAGAAACCACCAGAGATTTATCTGGGTGGACATGATGGTGTGAATATTGACATCTGGTTGAGCAGACTGGACGCTTATACGGACTTACATGTGTTAATGTTATATGGACAATAACTCCTCTTCCTACTTTATTACCTCCATTCTCCAAAACTGAGAAACCCCTCTAAAAAAACCAAAACTCGTCTCCTGGGTCCCAAACCCAACACTTACCATCACTGAAAGAGTTCTAGGATTTCAGACAAGAAGCAACCCTGTCAGGTTTTTGCCACAAAAAATCTAATGGACTATTTTTCCTCCTTTATAGGAGGTACATAAAACACAGACTTAGATGTACCACTGCAGAGACATAATGGCAGAGCAGGATGGAAGCTGCAAGGGACACCTGGCCCCACTCACCTAAAGTACCCAAAGGCAAGGATGCTGCCATAAACATCAGCTCTCCGTGCGTTTTGGTGTTACAGCATTACAGTTTAGACGGAATAAGAAGATGTGACAGTATGTCAGAACCAGGCCAGCCGGAGGAAAGACATTAGATTAGCTGTAAATTTACTAAAGCTACATTAGGACAAACTGCTTAGTAAAACAATTCTCATACTCAGGGTGACACGACCACAAAAGGGAACATAAGTGGCTGCAAGGTGCCCTGGTGAGAGTTTGGAAAGCCCTTGCTGGGGCCAGGCCAGCATGGGACACAGGCACTCCCTGTCACACAGGCGGATTCAATATCAGCCCTGTCTTCAGCTCTGCCCTAAAGATTTGACAGCTGCATTCAACATTGACAGCACAGAGGCAGGATTCATATTTTACTGTCTCATGGGAAGACAAAACCTAGTCTGGTTCATAAATAATTTATTGAAAAAACATGGTCTTTATACCAGCAGAAAAAGAGCTGTTTGGTGCAACTGACCTGAAAGGCTTGTCCTAAAATGGCCTGAGCTGTGAGCCCCAAAATGCTGCTCCAGCTGACTAGTGGCACTATGACCATGGTTGCTGGCACAGCTGCAAACCAGCCTGGACCCTCAGGAGAAAGCTCAGCATTTGTTGGACTTGATGATCTTAAGGGTCTTTTCCAACCTAAATGATTTTATGATTCTATGATTTGGGAAGAGCGTGGAGTGGAATAGAGATCTACTCTCACCATTGCTGCTCATTCATAGGAGGAAGGAATGCTGCCATACTTCAGTTTATTTTGCATAGTGTGACCACCCTTGGCATTTATTGAGAGTGTAATTTAAAAGACAAACTGTCAATGGAAACAAGCAGATAAAAATCAGAGAGACAACAGACTGTAATGCAGGAAAAAAAATCATGTGTCTCAAATACCCTCAAAATATTAATTACACATGTGTGGGTGTGATGGCCTCTAAAAACAGTAATATAATATATAACCTGACTGTTAACAGAATATGAAAACAGGATCCCAAGAACCAAACAAAAACATTGTGCCACTTTGGCAAGACAGCTTTTTCTTAGAGACTGTATGGAAAAACTCTCTGACACAGCCCTAACCAACAGTAGCCTCATTGCAGCTCTTATCAGCAGATGATAGGAAGCAGGAGGGGTTACATGCAATGGGAGAACAGCATTTGGCAAAGACAGTACTGATACAAGGTGGAGTGCTATTTGAATTTTTATTTCTATCTGTGTTGCAGGACTCGCAACTGCAAACAAGGAAGAAAAGTACAGCTGACATGTTGGTAGCACCCTAAAGGAAAACATCAGAATAAATTACAAAGACTGGTCAGCTAGGGTTAGAGGTTCTCCAGAAATAGCAACCAGTGGTACGACCAAGAAATGTCTGGCTTAGCTGAACAGTCAGGTACAGTATTTGCTATTACGGCTTGCAAAGTAAAATAAATACATAGACTCATAGAATGATTCAAGCTGGAAAAGACCTTGGTATGTCATTTGGTCAAAGTGGGGGTCAACATTTTGCTTTGTAACACCAAATTGCCATATTCACAATGAGAAAATTTTGTTTCAGTGTCACTCCCACTACAATAGTCATATGTTATAGACTGATCACATCTGCTGAGATGAGCAGAAAAGTAACAAGATTGTATTTAGATCAGCCACCTACTTTCTGACTGAAGACTATAAAACTATCGACCAAATCTGCCCTGTGAAAGCCAAGTCCTGGTTCTTCAGTTGCCCCAAAGTCACTTGCGTATCCATCACAGGCAGAATCACCATTTCCATAAACATAAACAGGAGGAAGCTTCTTACTCAGACATCCCGCATCAGCCTAAGGCTAAGGCATTTCCTTTCCAAAACTATCCTTGTCTTCCATCCTGGCACACTTGTGCCAGATGCTGCACATACAAGAGCAGCCTTCAGGCTGCTCTCATTTCTACCTGGGTCCTGGTATTCTGCAGAAATGCATCAAAATCAAGAAACAAAACCAGAAGACTTTTGCCCTCTAACTTACTGTATTGTATACTTCTTATCCTGGAATTTTCTTCAAAAGAGGATCTTTACCAATTCATTTCTACTATTTCACAATCAAAAGTATCTTATCTTCATGTTTATAAAAAGCTGCGAATAAGAAGCTTGAGAGTAATCCAATATATGTATCCTGCAAATTGGACAAAGGCAAATTTCTAATCTCAGCAACATATTGCTTTAATGTCAATATACTTAAGATTCATATCACATTTGGCAATTAGTGTTGCTCTTTTAAACATTTAGTAATAAGTAACCACTCCAAAAAATCCATAACATAAAAATAACTGGGAGTGAAATCTCTAAAAATTTTATCTCATAGAAGTATGTTTCTAATAAATAAATGTTTTTATAAGTCTTCATTAATCCGCAATGCTGACATTCCTGGAATAGAGGAGACCAATCAAAAATAAATTTCTTCAAACTACTTATTGTGTTTGGCATTAGCAGGGAAAGCACTTGCAGTGGGACAGGGGCTATGTTATTATGAGAACTGAATTGTCCAACTGATTTCAACTAGTGTAGAACCTCACTTTGGCTGCATGGTACAACTTCCTTTGATGAATGTTCAAACTGGTGGGGGGCAGGGTTAACATTCTTTAAAAACCCTTACAAACAGTATAAATGGCCTCTAGTGGTCCAGTTCACATAGATAAGATCAAACCAACTATCATTGTTCTCTAAAAAAGCCAACAAACAAAACCATACCAACATTCTCTCAGCCCTTAATTGTCTTCATCTAGTCCCATCATTCATGACAGATCCATCACCTATTCCACCTTGTCCCAACTAAATGCCATTTTTAGCTCTTCATTCTCATGCTGCTCCTTTTCTTTAAGTTCTGAAATATGTCACTAGAAACTGCCTCATCCATCCATCCAAGAACTGTTTTCTACACCTCAGCTCTCTTTTGCACAGAAAACATTAACCCTCATCTGTCCTACTCTTTAAAAGCTAGACACCATAAAGAGCTGGAAAAAGGGGAAGATTTCTTTCTACTGTATTGGCTGGAATCCTATGCCCAGTATAGGGCACCCAAAAAGAAAAGAGCTGAAGGAGGACTGGTCTGCAAGTGCAAGAGATTAAATAAAAGATTTTTACAAAGACAAAGGGAATATTTTTTGTTTTCCATGTCTTGATTGTTAGGATAAGGAAAAATGAACATTCCTTTTTTTTTTGCCTAAGGTCCTATCCTTCAAGAGAAAGTAACTGGATTTGAAACCAATTAATCTCTCGAGGCTCCTGTCAAAAACTCAGCAAATACCAGGTTTTGCTTCTTTTTCTATATAGCTAAAATCATTTTCATTCAAAAACTTATTACTTATCACTGTACAATTCCCCAAATGGGGTAGGGCCATCAGTTATAACATTGGAAAAGAAACAGTAGCTGCTTTAAAGAACCTACCTGCTAAAAGGTATGCAGGCTAAAGTACATGTATACTTAGTTTAGTGTACACAAGTGGAAAGCAAGAAAAAAGCTGTAGGAGAAGGTTTACGCAGGGATTCAGTTAAAAATTCAGGGTGGGCCAGTGCTTCTGAAATAATACATGCAAAGATGAAAGTAAGATGTTTAACTTAAACTGAAAACTTTTTGGTGCAGGGAAAAACAATTTCATTTGAAATGGAGTCAGTGCCTGGTGTAAGAGTAGCAGGGGGAAGAGCTACATTCAAGTGCAGTTTAGTGTCCCAGGGAATGAATACATGGCCTTACCAAAAGCATAAAGTACTTCGGGTTCCCCAAAATGAAGACAGGCATTGCTGTGACAGGTAGGAGTTAAGAGGCGATCTCATGGGAAATGGCACAGAAGAACCTGTGGAGAGATGCATCGCAGCTGTTGTTACTGCTGCAGCTGCTGTGATAAGAATAGGGAATAGGGAACAGATTTATGCACATTTCAGTTGCATAAATCTTGGCCTTTCACTATTAGTAAATTCAGCTCCAGAACAGGTTGGATCAGAAATGTGCCCGCACGGTGATCTCAGCACAGCTCACTTCATAAATTAGAGATTGCTGGAGTGCTATAAAAACAAAGTCTTACAGAATTATATAGCGGCAATACTACAGGCCAGTGCAGACACTTCTCAAGACGAGCAGCATTGGCAGAGAACAGCAGAAGCCCTGCCCAGGGTGGGCTGGCTGGGGTCTGCTGGGAAGGTCTCACTATCCCTCACAGGCATCAACAGATAACCCAGAGTGTGACATGGGACAGAGCCTCTTCTGCAAGCACAAAAATTCAGCCCAGCAGGAAAAAAAGTACACAAATGTGTTTAACTGCTGAAAATTATCTTTCTGTTGTTACGTCGTTGGGCGGGAGGGGGGGNATTATAGCTCCCTGCTGATAAAAGCGATCTGTGGCATACTGAGCAAATGGCAAAAAGCAGCAACAATCTGTTTCTCCTTATGTCTCCATTATAGCAGCTTAGAAAGCTGGAGCTTCTTGTACAGGTGAGATTTCAATACCCCTTTCTTCTTTGTCCTTTTCTCCCCCTCCCTCTTCCCAACACACTGCACAATGAATTCCCTACCTCTAGTGAACTATACCATACTTCTGACCACGTATGAATGAAATTACAAACTGAAGAAAGAACATAAAAGAGAAGCCAAGCTATCACAGAGGAAAGAATGGCGGGGGAGAAGGGTACGCCCATTGAATTTGCCTGTTGTTTCTGGACTAGGAAGTGGAGGAAGAACACAATGAACAATTTATTCCGTAAATTGAGCTGTCTTCCCTCTTCTCACCCCAGTTATTCACAGGCACACTGGTAAGTGCAGATACACTGTGTAAATACATTGCAACCCACCAACTCATTGAGATTCATTCATCCCAGACTCCTACAAAAAGTCCAGTGCATGATCATCCATGCCAGCATCTCTCAAGCAGTGATCCCTGGACTACAAGTGGTTTGTTTGCAAGACAGCAAGGAGTCCTCCAACAAATCTCCCTCACAAATGTGCATACACTGGCAAGAAAATAAAATAAGGAGGACTAAGAATAAGAAATAATTAAAAACTGGTAATATTCTTGTTTAGCTGTCAGAAAGAACACAGGAGGACAACACTATATATATAAAAAGAGTCTCTGGATTTCTTTAAGGCTAGGAGTTCCTTTGACTTAAAAAAACAAGCAAATAAAAACCCAAGCTTGGCTAGAGAAACAGTGCTGTAAATCAAGTGCCATTCCTCCCTTTCCAGGCTTGAATGGCCTCACTTTTATCAGTAGGAGGCCTGCCAACTTACAGAAGCTCTGATTCATTTGCAGAGCAAAGTAAGAAGCTTTTTTGGCCTGCTTTCTAACATCCTACAATTCCTATCTGCTGAAAAGGTACTGAAGAGCACTTGTAAGCATTTGAAATATGTCCGGATGGTTATCTGAAAACAGTTATGTACGTTATCATTCAACTATGCTCTTTATAAAGTGAATCAGAGCAACAGCATCTCTTAGAGCAACAGCATATCTTAAAGGAACAGCAGCAAAAATGCTGCCTTAGATTGTGCAAAGAAATGTCCTACATCACAAGCTTTGCAAATTAGTACATACATACTGGAAAACAAAAATATTAGGAAATAGCGTCAGGAACAAAATAGTTTAAAAGCTGTTTCATCTCCCAGAAAACTTACTCAGGTGCTCACTGTCAGCAACACACAGTTTTGCCACTCCAGTGATGTGGCAAGAGGTTGGTTTCGGGAGGAGGGTAGGGGACAGGAGTGATGGGGTGGGAAGGAGGGTATGGGGAAACCAAACCCTGGGCAGAAGGGGTCAGAGGGCCTGCATTGCCCCATCTGCAGAACCATGCCCGCTCCCCTACACTTCTCTCTGGCTTGCACAAATCAGGGTGCACCATAATGGCTCAGTGATGCAGGCAGCACTGCTGCCTGTAACTGCCTGCTTCACCTATGCCTAGAGTCAGGTCCCACTCAGGCTGCACACAATACCCAGCAATCTGACTCACACAGGGAAGAACATTATGTATGTAACTGTATTTTTCCTGCCACCTTAGCTATGAAAAGGTTTTCTCACAGTGGAGTGATAACAATACTGATACCAAACTGCAAAATTATTCCAGTGAACTGTAGTCTGTGGAAACACCCCAGTATTCCCAGCATAATTACATGGGGTAATAGAAACATACAAAATGAGATTCATCTCCCTGTGATTTAGACATCTAAAGCACTAGTCATGCTTGACTACTTTCACAGCAAATGAAAAAAATACTCTCTTGTAGATAGCAACATCAGGGAGTCACCATAACCTTTGAGCATTTGTTTTCCTCTGCTGATGACAAAAGGAGTGCAGAATGACCAGCTCAGGTGAAGACATGCACATCTGTACATGTACAGATCACCAGGCAAGTGTTGTCCATTTGATGCTGATGCTGCAGCAGTTGACATAAGTGCAATTTGTCTGGTCTAATGTTATGTGCCGAGCAAGCTTCATCAAAAAGCATGCAGGTGGTGATTAAGTACAGCTAATACCTTTCTCAGAGATACTATCTTTTTCAAATAAAGACAGGACAGATCTAACATCACTGAAGGAAGTGCAGTGAGTTATGAAGAGGTGGGAGTGCTGTCCTTTCAAAGACACAGTTCTCAGTGTAGGTCATTACTCCCTTAGAAAACACATATGTTAAAGCTTGTCCATGGCAGGTATCTTTGCACAAAACACAGTTCTGTCTGCAACAGAAGATTTAATGACTCACATTGTGTTCATCATCAAGGGAGGAAAAAAAATACACAATATATCTTGGTAGACAGCAGATAAAGGTCACTGGTGGCACACATGTTTTCCTTCCAATTTCAGATAGTTGAGTCATTTCTGGTTTTTAGTGCTTTTATCTGCTGTCTGGTTTTAGGACTTTTGGGGGGGGCACAAGGGGTAAGGAGACCAGCTTGTAGTAAGAAAAATCCATCTACCTGTATTATTAGGGGCTCACAAGGGAATAGAAGGGAAAGAATCATATTAGGCAAATTAAAAGGCCTTTCAAAAATTGTTATCTAGTTTCTATTCATGACTTGATTTTTAAAGAATTGCAAAAATCTTGTATTATGTAGAGTATCTACCTCAGTGGATGGGGTGAAATTGTACCTGCTACTGGCTTCTTAAATTCAAAAGAAAGTCCTTAAGCAAAATTCTGCTGATGTGCATTTTGAAAGGTCACTCGTGAGATAAGACATCGCCCATCTTACTGCTTGATACACTCAGAAGAGTCAGATTTGCAGAGAAAGATGCTTGACACTTTCTGCACTCATTGCTATTAAGGCAGGGAGGGGAGGCAAAATATCAGCAATTACATTTGAAAAATGTGGCTGCAGCCTAACCACAGTGGGTGAACAACTGGAGATGCGGTTTGAGGAGGAAAAAAACGCAGAAATTCACTATATTATTGATGTGGAAAAGCACAGATCAGCTGCTGAAAAGCATGTGCACACTGTGGGAAATACCATTATGATCTCTCATTCTTTGCAGCTCATTAATCTGAAAAAAAAAAATATTGGTTAGGTTATTCAAAAAGAAAATAAAATTCTACATGCAGAAAGGAAAGGAATGGCAGAAGATAAAAAAAATAACTCTTTTCAGAACTTCACAGTTCATTGAACTCTCCATTTTTCAAGAGCAAACTATGAACTGAAGACATCCAGACAAGTTTCAGGCATGTTATTTATTAATCCAAATGTTTCTGAGCATGGTTTTTTAAAAGTTTCATAAATCTTCCAGTCAAATGCTTTGTATCCCTGAATGAATGATCCTTTTAAATGATTTATCTTTGTCCTTACTACAAATCTGACCTAGTCTGCTTATCTGCTTTGAAGCTTCCTTAGGACTAATCAGCTGTCTCACTTCAGTGTCTCAAAAAAACCTTGTTTTGTCTTCCTTTCAGGATTTTCTAAATGACTAGACAAAGCACAAAAGCCAGGAAGACAGATAAGATTTTAGAAGGCTATAAAAACAGTGAAAGTCATTAAACCTGTTAATCAACACACTGCATGCACATGGGGGAAATTATTTTTTATAACATTGTGGTATTTTTCCCAGAAAACCAAAGAACTAAAAGTGGAAGATAAGTATTCATGTTAATAAATTTAATCTTTGTTAATTGGGATTTGCTCCTATAACACTTACTCCTGAAACAGCCACTGTAGGGCTGACCTGTTGTCCACCACGTGCAACGTAACTAGCTATCACAGGGTTAACACCATACTTTGGATGTAGATACAAGCATGATGGGTCCTATTTAACTCATTGGACAACTCATTTATCCAAAACTGAAGACCACATTAGAATCACAAACAAGTTTATGAGTCATGTTTAAGAGCCTGCTTTTATGGATCAAGATCATCAACTTGTACATGGAGTGCTCCCTAGAAAATTCACAGTTTAACAACCACATTGATAAGCATACTTCCTGCTGGATGAGACAAAACAGACTTTTCATCTAAATCATTACATAGTTTTCCAGAGACCTTTCACAATCTCTGGTGGCTTAGAAAATGAAGTGCTGCACGATTTTTGTGAAGAAGTGTTCAGTACAAAAGTTAGTAGTCTCAGCCTATAAAAAGGAATTAACACTCCTAACTCAAAAGGCTTTCCTGAGATTTTTTTTTTTCCATGAAGCAGGATCAAAGTTCTTGTCACAGCAAAGTTTTCCAAGGACAAACTGTTTCCACATAAAACCTCAGCTTTGCTCACAAGTTAAAAAATGGTTTCCCACACAGTTTTAAATTCTTTCACTCTAGCTGAGACACAAAATGGGGTCTCATCTACTGGTATTACCACTGACTACACTACAACAGTTGTTGTCCACTCCTAGTTCTTATACACCAACTAGAAACAAGAATATTGCACAGTTTTCACTTTTATAAAAGGCACTATAGGTTTCTTAAATCCTTCATTATATTTTTGTATTTTGGTGACTTGACTATCAAAATAACAATCATGTATGGACTGTAATCTTATTTTACAACTAAAATCATTACTACTAAATTTATGGGAACATGAATGAAAATGGGCAAGAGTGTTTCACTCAAGTGCCCTCTAATATTTTAAACAGAAAGGGAAGGGAGAATTGAGAACTTTAGTATGATCTTCATGATCAACATGGTATATGGTCTGTAATTAAAAAGTAGAGTTTGACAACTGGC
>VYZV01010844.1:68457-182193 GCA_013401275.1 Pandion haliaetus
CCAGGTGGCTCCTGAGTACACAATGTTACATATTTTATCAAGATACTTAGTCTGCCCCAAAACTAGAGTATAGCCTTCAGAATTGCCTCAAAGATATAAAAGCACAAGTCCCTCTAATCAAAAAGAAAAATGAAATAAAGAGCAATGGGACACATTTGTATACCCCATAAAGCCTACTGAAAAAGGAAACCACCCTAAAATTAATGATATATAATTGCTCTTCACATTCACTTTGCATCTCAATTCATATTCCTTTCTTCAAAAACCCTTAAATGAAAATGTACAAAATCTGGAGCTGACAGTTTAACTCAACTGTAGCACTTTCATCCTCAAAAGCAACAAATTCTTTCCCTTTCCACCCTGACTTGCCTGAGACTTCTCATGCCAATGTGTGGGTGTTCAAGCAGAACCGTTATCACTCATTTAGGCATTTAAAATAACATTTCTGGTATATAAACAAAGAAGAGTACTTGTTTGCCTTGCCACTCTATGCTACAGCAGTTGCTTCTTTGAGAGAGCCCATATTGAATGGCTGTGCCTCAAGCTTGGATGGATGAGCTTTTGTTCATCTATTCATCTCTGTGTATTAGATTAAAATAAAGACAATTAACAGCCAGAAGGATCTCAACTACTACAAGAACAGAAAAGGCAACCTCGAGAGGGTTTCTTTTGTGTTCTTTTCCTTTTCATGACCTATTGAGTATGCAAACATCTTCTGGAATAATAACTGCCCAGTATTAGTTTAAAAATATTGCTGCAAGTATTGACCACATGACTAATAGGTTGTAACTGATGAATTTCTTTTCCTGTTGCAAGGACATATTATGAAAACAGTCAAAAAAACCCCAATCCCGCTAAACTCAATCCAAACTTAAAATGTTTATCGAGCTGCAGAAAACAGTAGTCTCCAAACCACACAAAGGCTTTAAGCCTGCAGCTTGCTTGTAGCTTATTTCATGCAAATAGTCCCACCAACTGCAGTGGAACTATTTGTAATCTTAAAATAGGTTAGGTGGCAAGTACTCTGCTGGACTTGGATGAAACTACTCCTCACATAAGAAGATGCGGCCCCAAGCTCATGCCAATTGCATTACATGCTTAAAGGTCTAAAGAGTCCTCAAAGCATTGCAAGGAATGTCAAGTAACCCAGGGTCAGCTCAGGGTTTGAAGACCAAACCAAGCAAAAATTGTTTCTCTTCAGGCTTTCTCTGGAGCAAAGGCAACCGAAGTCCACTCAGGAGGTGCCACCCCACAAGCCTGAAACAGAGTCCAACAGGGAGGAAGGGGAGAGCAAAAGCTTCCACATTTGCTTCCATGTATGAATTCATAACAAGGGACTGTGGCTTCTGAGGTTCCCTGACTACTGGAATAATAAAAATTTAAAAATTTAAAAAAAATAAAAAGAGACATATCCACCAGTTAGGATCGTTTTAACCCAAAGACAACCACAATTCACATTCACCACCACAACACCCCAAATCTCTCAGTTCAAATCTATTGTCTCCATCAGCCCAAGGTTGCTCAAGCAGAGTACACAAAATCCTCTTCTTCCAGGAGTAAGCAGCTCAGGAGATAAGAACAGGTCACAGACCTGAGACAAGCCATCAGTGAAGATTTGAAAGGGTAAGAAGTGAGCCTACAAACCAGGTCTGAGCTTCAGTCCAGAAAATCCCAAGGGGTAGTGTATGCCCAACAGCATGTAGTTTGGATAGGTGGTAAGGCAGCAAGGGATGGGGGAATGGTATGGGAGAGGGAAACTGGCAAAAGGGGGAAAAATATTCCATTTCGAACTTGTTGTGAAATAAATGTCATGTGATATAAATACACATTTTTATATAGTGTGTGTGTGTGTGTGCGCGCATATACCTGCATATGAATACACACACATAACTATATATAGGCCAAGCTTTTCAGGGATAAGCTGTGACAGGAAATGCCTGACTTTTGAAGGGAAGCTTGCTTTTTGCATGCTCAGCAAATGTGGAAAAGGTGCACGTATTGAAGAATCTATTTCCTGGCTTATACTCTTTCTCGCAAGCTACATTTCATCATGGTTTGACACCAATTAGAGTCTGGCATTAAAAGGTGATGAAGGCAAAGGCACTGAGCACCTGACAGAAAGCATTCAGCATGTACCTGGATCAGAACTGGCTTGTTTGGTTTTATATGTGCAATTTATTTCAATTGCAAAAAGACCCTGGTTTAGTAAAGCACAAGTATCTTGCCAAAATATATTATGTGGTATGTCGCTTCACACTTACCCTGGCCTAGAAATTCATTTGAACCAGAGCTGCCATTAAACATGCAGTTTGCTTTTTCTCCTGGAGATTAATTCCTGAATCACTTTTACAACTGCACCGTACTAAGTGTGAAACCCTAATACAACTTCTTTTGGCAAGTAGAGGATAGAACTGACCCAGAACAATGCATTTTAGATATTAGCCACCAGAACAGTGACAGCATTGCTTTATACATTTACAGCAATTACTTCCATTTGCTCTATTTCTTTTGCACCCAGTTTAAACTAAGAGCACCATGAGGATTTCATATTTCATATGTACATTCCTCCTGTTTTATTACTTTTTTTTATTTTTCCTAAAATGTTGTTCTAGCCATAGGCAATAATGTATGGGGTCTCATTTACAGCAATTTGCTGCAGGTTCTGCTGCTACTGTAGAAATTTTATATTGCTGATGTAGTCATTAGAAATACTCAGTATCACCAGTTTAGCAGACGTATCTTGTTTTCCCTCTTCCCACATACCGCAAAAGGATGAGGAAGCATCTCTACACATGATGTCTCTTCTTTTGGCTAGTCCTTGAGCAAGAGCTCAGCCCAATAACTTCCTTTTCACGTAAGCTTCTCAGAGCCTTGGATATCTACATCATCTATGAAAAGCAAGATGAAATCAGTATTTGACAGGCTTGAAGGTGGTGGCTAATAACCTCCTTTCAGACTGCAGAGACCATTGCAAAAGTAGTATCCAGAAACCAGCCTATTATTCTTTAAATTGTTCAGACAGAAAGATGTAGACCCCATGATACAAAAATGTTAAGTAACATACTTTCTGCCTCTGGAAAAACTCATACCTATTAGTGGTAATTTCTGCCTGACTTGAGACCAGATCAGAACCTGGAGAGAGGTGAGGAGACACAACCCATGTTATTCAATGCACTATGGATTCTACCACACCAGCTGCAAAACAGGATAGGCAAAACTTATTGCAGCAAATATGCAGCAGGCAGAAAGATCCTCACCTTAGGAAGATTTGAGCTTAGACTACATGTTAACTATATCTCCCCATGTCATTAAAGACTTCAGCCTCTAAATAGGAGGAAAGAGCATCTCTTCTGTGTTCTCTGTGTGCACTGCTCCTGCTGCACAGCTGAGCTACCCTACCCCTCTGTAACGCAGCAGAGGGTGGAAATCTCCCACAGAAGCATTTCCTAAATGTGACACCCACTCAGGAAAAAGACCCTAAAAACGTGCTTTAAATTGAGCAATATTCAGGAGAGCCATAGCCTCAGTGCAACACCACACAAACCATCCATTAAGATTGCAGAGGAGGAGTGCTACCAAATAGGCCACCTTGAGCAGTGGGAGCAGAGAGGTGCGGGGAGCGGAGAGGTTCATTCACCCCACCGCAACACTGCATGCTCCAGGGGCCCCTGAGCTGCATTGCTGGGTGTGGGTGCGAGAGTGTAACAGCCACTCTTTTCAGATTAAAAAAAAAAAAAAAAAGTGTGACTTCTTTATTTGCATACACTTGTTTCCAAACCAAAAAACACTCCCTGCAGGATAAATTCTGTCCCGTTACAGAAATGGTCACTAACAGTAGGTATGACACCAGGTCCTTAGAGCTCAGCAACAAAAGTGATTTCTCTAAAAGCAAAGGGAGATCTGGGAGTGAGCTCTCTGGCTACAGAGAGAAATCCAAGCATGGGACATTTGCAGCCCTGACCCCAAATACCATGGATTCCAAATGCAGCCCAGAATGCTCCCTGGTCCCAAGTGAGGTGCCAGCAGCCTGACTACAATGCTACCTACAGCACTGGAGGCAAGTAGGTACTTTCAATGAAGAAAACTCCCCGGTTCTAATTAGTGAATTTTCACATGCAATATAAATTTCAAATATGGAGGAGCAGCAAGGATTTGAAACATGAAGACAAACTGCTATGTTGTTGTCAAGATGACGCTGAGAGACACCAATTAGTCTACAGTAAATTTATATTATGGGTTATTCAACAAGGTTTGTCCTATGAAACTTCAAAAGGCTGCAATAGAGGTAATGTCTACCTTCTGTTTGATCTCTCTTTAAAGCATGACAAGTAAAACATATTTGCAAACAGATTTTAAGTCTTTAAAAAAAAAAATGCAGCTATGCAGTGCAAACTATAATTAGTGGTAACCAATAAAGGAGTAGTAAAATCTCAGTAAATCTCAGGGATAATCCTCATTAAACTGTACAATCACTTTACCTGTGAGGTGTTCTTGCCAATGGTTCTGTGAGATGCAGTGATTGCTTTTAAGTTCCCACTAAAGCATTGGTACACACAACCCTGTCCAGTGATGGTTTTCCAGAGGTAGGAAAATGTTGTGCAACAACTGAAGCAAAGTTTTTAATCTTTACATTTTTGACTGTCATAGTGGTGATTTGGCAACATCTTCTATGCATGCACAAACACAGAACTCATAATAGATTGGATAGAACTAGCCAATGTCTACTACTCAGTGGTCAAGAAAAAAGATAGCTCTTAGAGAAGAATAGTAATCAATGCAGTTTTAACAGAACAGGAGAAACTTCACTGGAAAAAGCCTATACCTTTGTGGTCACAGCCAAAAAGTAAATGCCATCAGCATCAAACAACAAACAACTTAATGCAAAAACTGCACTAGCTTTTGGCATACAGCTTAGTTATGGATTCACGTATTTGGATATTCAGCAAACTTTATACAAATCTAAACCAAGTCATCACCACTCATCAAATATACATACCCTGTTCTTGAACTCCATATGAAGTAGTAACAACATTTATGAGAGAAGACATGTTTCATCACCATATTCAGGACATTTCCTTCATGGAAAAAAAATCTCAGGTCTTTTATGCATAGAACATCTTCGTTTATTTAAAAAGGAATGTTAAATAAATATTTTATCCAGCAGAGAAAATACAGCAGTGAGAATTAATCTAGCATTTCATTCAAGATTAATTGGAGAATCTGATTATACTTCTACTGTAATAGAAACTACCTCCAAGCCCTCTTCCACCCATGAGACCCAAATGACCTTGTGAGAGCTGAGATGCCTCTTAGTCACCCTTCCTCCATACATTTAGGGAGAACAAGCTGCTTTGTGCAACAGGGTAGTTTAAACAAAGGCATCTACTGCCCAAATCAGTGACAACTTGAGACCTGAGCAAGACTCCTAAGGAAAAAAAGCTGTCAAACCAAACTAAAGATTTAGGTCTTTTTCTGGGAATCAGCTGCAAATAAAAGGTTTTTAGAGTGGGCTGAAACAAAATTGCATGCATCTGTGTGCTGCCAAGAGAAACAGAGGAGAGTGAAGAAAGCCTGGAAGCAATGAAAAAAACCTGAGAGCACGAGCGGGAATTCCCGATGGGCAGAGGCCTGGCTGAAAGCAGAGTGCTGAGTCGCATGCATAGAAACATCCCCTGTGCATCCGCTGCTAGCTGAAGGCCATGAAGATTGCATGGCCGCAGCACCACGGTGCCAAGGAGAAACTCCTTGTGCACCTCCAGCTGCTCAGGTTGGCAGAGGTGAACGGGCCTTTGTCATGGAACTTAGCTTTCTAGGGCAGTTAATTAGCATATATTGTGCAAATTCTATTTAAACTGGCACTTTCTGGAAACACAATATCTTCCCTACAGGACAACAGTGTCCCAACCCATCCTTGTTCTCACATGCTGCATTTCAGCCTTAGCAAACCATCCTGTCTCCAGAAGCAAGCAGGGAACAGCTGTCAGAAGAGACCTTTGCTATTGACTGTAGCTGTTGGTAACACCCTGATGGCAATTCAATGAGTCCAGAGGACCACAATCATGCATTCCCATATGCAGACTACAAAAATCCCCTATGCCCACCCAGAGCTGGCAATTTTACAAAACCACGGCAAGAAAATAAACCAAATTTTCCTGTGGCTGTTGCTTATGTTTTGCTTGTTTGGATTAAAAGTGAGCATGCCAACTACTAATAGTGTCATCCTTTAACAAGAAAATTTATACTAGTGAATATTTGACTTCACACTGACACACACACATCTGGAGCCCTTCGGAGCAGGAGGGAAAGTAAAACTTTATTTCCCAAAGGATAAGATAAGTTTTTACATGCTGTGACTCTTTTAAGAGGTCACATCATGTCAAATTGCTGCCTAGGAAAGCAAGTAAAAGAGAGAGAAGCAATGTTAAAAGCCAGAGATGACATACAGCTACCTGACTGGCCAAGATGACAGGAAGCCTCCTGAGAAATTATTACCTCATGTTTTCAGTTGGTTTGTTTTGTGACTGTTTCCTGAAGAAAAGAGAGTAGGGAAAAAATGGGGCTTATAAGAACTAAAACTTTCTGCATTTGTAGGCAGTGGGCACTCTGCTGTTACCATCACCAGGAGTTGGGTAGGTCTAAAGAGCAGCCATGGACAGAGTGACACTACACAGACTTCCTCTCTGTCATAAGTATCAGCTGAAAAATCATTTTCAGGTTAACAGGCTCTTAATAAACTAAAACAGGTGCATCAAGACAGCCATGAAAAATGACTGGGTAGTCAGTGTCCTTCAAGGGGATTATTTCAGTGAATTATTTCATAAACTGACCCTGCGTTCAACAAGTTTATCTAAACATCAGCCTCTGAATAGCTCACAGGAGCAGTTTTTTAAAGTCAGGGTGGCTGTGAGTTGTTTCCTCAGAGGCATCACTCTTTGGCATAACAGTCCATGAATGCCAGACAATAGCAAATGGGAAAATTTTAGAACAAGCACATGGAGTGGCAAGCTGTCTTTTTTGCACATAGATAACTTCAGTTTACTTGCCTGAAAATACAAATATTTTTAAAAGGACATTTTTTCCTGTACCTTCATAAGGACCACAATAACAAAACCCCATACAGAGTCATGGAGGAGCTGGACTAAGTCTCTGCAGAGCAGTAATAGAGCACATGCATCTTCCTGGCCCCATCACTGCTGAGAACCTATTCACCAGCACATTTTCACCAGTCCTGTCCAAATGAAGTGTTGAAACAGCTGCAAATGGGTTACAATAGCTATAAGTTGCTTCTTCCCCCAATAGCTCCCTTCCCTCCCTGTTGCTGCTGGACATCCTGTATTTGCAGGATTTCCACCCCTACAGTCTCAAAGCCCACATTCCTCACCAGCAACTTGAAGGATGTACCTCGTGCTGCATTTCCCCTGCAGCAGGGAGCTCAGGGAGTCCCACAGGCTTTGACAAAGCCTCTAAGGGGATCTATAGCTGCAGGATGGGACTGCCAGATCCTGCATGGGGTGATGGAACACCCAAACCCCGCCGGGAGAAGGAGTTGCCTCTGAGCCACTCCTGCGCTCCCCACCACCACAACATGCAGTGTTCTCTCCCATCCTGCATCTACCTGTTCTAGGATGGCACAGTGACAGGCTGGGAGGGATTGCAAGAGATCACCCCATCTCTTTGGCTGGGAAAGATCAGAGGAGGTCATCTCATCTCTCTGGTTGGGAGGGATTGCAAGAGGTCATCTGGTCTTTCTGCTTGCCCAGGGCAGGACGCTGATGACACCCCTGGCAGGTGCTTGTCCAACCAGTTCCTAAAAACCTCCACCACATCCCCAGGCAGTTTGTCCCACAGCAACTCCAACCCAGTGCAGGAGTCCCACTAATTCTTGCTCTATCCTCTGCAAACCAGATTATCTATTTTCTTCTATTTTCTTTTTCTCTTGGTGTTTGAAACGACTTATGTTCCCCAACCCTACAGAAAACCCTGAACAATCTCAAGACATTTCACCTTCCCAAAGATTTTTCCCTGTGGCTATTGCTTTCTCAACCAAATGGCCAGTGATTTTGTTCCTGAAAAATTTCAGACTCCTCTGATGGAGCATGACAGCATTTCCACCAGAAACCAGATTTCAGGGACAGAACTCCTACTGCCTTCAAAGGCAACACCCAAACTGCAACAGTCCCAAAGGACTACCAGTTCCCACTGCTGTGAAAATTAAATGTCAATGCAGAACAGCTCCTCCTCTCTTCCAGCAGCCACACACATTTGGGATGAGGCTGAACCAATACAAAAACAAAACCGTACTCTCTCTCCCTGGGAAAGGAGGAGGCACCTCCTCAGAAAGAGCAGCACTTTACTCCTCACAGACATGAATGTATGCTTTTGCATCCATGAAAGAAAAGCTCCACAGGCACAACTGGCACTAAAAAAAGCTAATCAAGGAATGTCTGTGAAAATATTGAGTAGCCTTGATAATGACAGCAAAGAAACTACAAAAAAAACAGAAGGAAGAGAAGCAATAAATAGCAAGAGTCAGAAGGGACTCTGGCTCAAGAGAGTTAAAAAGTAAAGTTAAAATGAAAGCCCCCAGGGTCACACTGTCTTAATTCCTTAATTCTTCACAGGAAATAAATTTATATTTTCCTGAAGACAATTCATTATTCTGGGTTTATTAAAGATCAATAGTCATCAGGCAGACTCCAATTCGATGCTGCCTCCTATATACTAATCAAATCCCTTAGTTGCATTCAGACACAATAATTAGACAATCCAGCATGTGCGAGTGCCTCATTATAGATTTCTCCTGTGCCTTACAGTTCCCAGGGTGCTATAGTCTCATTTCTAGCCACATCTATCTGTCAGACGAACATCCAGAGCACAGTAATTTTTCCCTTGCAACAATTATAGTCTTACCTAGGGTATCTCGGTTAAAAAATAGACAGCTTTAAAAAAGCACATTCTTGAAAAAACAGAGCTTTTGTCTCCTTAAGAGTAAAAAAAAATAACCAAAACCCTGTGTCCTAATCAAATATGACCAGACCTTATATAAACTTCACCTTCCAGGGAACTTAGAGCTTGAATGTTTGTTCTTGTGGAGGTATTGCATGGGGAAGAACAGCTGATTATACCACAGACATCTGATGTTCAACGTAAAATGCTCTGTGTACTAAACAAAACCCGATAGTTTCACTTTCTCTGGTAGGAGTAAACAGTTTTCCCTACTGGTCATCTGCCTGCCTAGATTCAGACACACAAACAGGACATTAAAAAGTACAGTGCAGTTTTTTATCTTGATTTCTTACATTTTTCACAAACATTGGCTAGTCTACTTACAAGCTTCCACAGAGGTGTATCAAGACCATATTATTTAAACAGAAAATTAATAGATTGAAGCAACTTTATATTCTATCAGTAAACCCAAATTGCAGTAGCCATAGAATGACAACAAACTGAAGATTATAAGGATGAGCTAAGGCTTAATTTGCTCACTACATGTCTAGTAGAAATTGCTCATATTACTTGTAGTCTCCATCTATACAATGGCTGCACAGAGATATCATCACATCCAGACAGCTTTTTTCTTTTTGTTTATATATACTGCCAACAGTGTAATGGAATAAATTACCAGATATGGATTTTTTAAATGCCCAGAACTTTCAATCATTCCTCTCCCCCCTTTTTTTTAATAATTCCCTTTTTTTTTTTTTAATCCTGAAAAGTCCTAAATAGGTATCTAGGTACAACTGTAAGAAAACTATTCCACTTCTCGCATTCTCAAAGTATTCTATATTGATTTTAACATGATCATGTTTGAAAGAATGAGGTGAAGTGCTGGAAAATATTTGTCCCAAGAATTCAGAAAAATTTAGTGTTTATTATAATTTTGACCCTTACCAACAAGACACATCCCTGATTAATACTGAAACCTAGTTAACTCTCAGGGTGATTTTCTTCATTTCAGGTCACTGCTAACCTTGTAAACATTGTGCTAACAGGGCTGGCTGATTCACTTCTCCCTTCTCTCTTCCAACACAATCTTTGCTCCACCACCTCTGCTAGCTTCAGTTTCAAAGGCAAGATAATTTTAAAATTTCATTCTCAGTGAAGTGAAATATGTATTGTAGAAGCTATCACAGGCTTTCTTCTTTCCACGTAGGAGTATAAATAAACGCAGCCCTAGAGATGTGGACTCCAGCTGCTGCCATATTCCCAGAAGACACTATTGACTAAAGAAATGTTGAAAAGCAACTTTTATTAAGTGTGTTGAGTCAGGAAAAAAGCCACCAATGCACCTCCTGCAAGGAAAGACAAAACTACAACAAAAGGAATTGTTTTGTTTGTTGTCAGAACCAGGAAAAACTACTCCAAGGATGCATCCAGATCTCCCTTACAGTGCAGGGGTGATTCTGCCTTTCTCAGGATCAGGGTTTCTTTACTCTAGGTGTAATGACTGCTTTTATGTCTGCAATCCAAGGGGAGAAGTCTCCCAATAAGCATGTCTTATAAGCAATCAAAAGAAAACAGCAACATTACTGTGCATAAAATACACAAGCCACATTGCTATCTCATTTTTTTTTAGCCAGCAAGTTCTCCCCACAAGACACCTCAGCCTCAGAAGAGTATTTTTTCTTTCCCCTCTTTTCTTTGCAATTGTTTTCAAATTTCCCTGCCTGGCCCTCCAGTAGCAATTAGGGCAGTTAAGAGTTAGCTAGAGGCAGAGAGTAATACAATCCGTTTGATTTCCCTCCCAAGAAACACACATACAACAAAAGGAGATAGAAGGGGGAAGCTGCAGACAGAAATAATGGAAAATGTAAAGACAGGATAAGCCAATCTTTTTGATCAGCACATGCAGCTTTTCTGTCTGCAAGCTGGAGACCACCCAGCCACAAAACTTTACAGCACCAGCCTGTCACTCCTATATCAATTCTCCAATTCTTCTTCTTTTTTTTATTATTATTTTTTCAGTCTAGACTATGCTTAAAAAGGTGTCTGGGCATTTCTTAAAGCCATCAAGTAACAGCAATGGTCTGCAAGGGCCCTTGCTATGAAAGAGTTATATTATTCCCCCTTTTAATTCATCACTGTTTTGCCTATGTTCAGAGACATAGCAGACCAACTTCCAGGACCCCCAGCACCCGAAGCCAAGTTACAGTGATGTACATCTCTACTGCAGAGCCACTATCTCATGTGCTTTGCCTGGAAAAATGCTCCCATGTTGGTAACAGGAAATGTCTTCTTGTTTGATCTGTTCTGAAACGTGCCATTATTTTATCGTTTAGCAAATCTGTTCCCTCAATATCAGCCTGCTCCATTTAAGCAGTTGAAGGGTCCTACAATAACCACAAAAGGATGCAGACTCTGATAGGAGCAATTAATGGTAAAGCTTTAAAATCAATAGCAGAAGGAAGAGCTAGAAAAAACGCGCTGTCAAAGGTGTTGTGCCTGCAGCCTCCACTTCACATTGCAAAGTCCTGAAGAGCAGCGGCCCTGGGCAAATGCACCCATTGGACTAGCACACACTTCTGTGTAGGAACTTGTCTGGTTTATCTTAAAAATGTATGTGGTTGCAACAATTCACAAGTGGTAGTGTCTTAAGGAGTTTAAGGAAAAGCATGTTTTCCACCAAACTATTGAATGTGTGCTACTCGGTACCTGCTCATACAATAGTGTTTTTGCTGCCCAAGTTCAGCAAGACACTTTAACAAATAGTCCTACAGAAGGGCACACAGATATTTTTCACCATTTCATTGCTATTGTCATAATGGCTGTTGGTGCACACCACTGCTGTTTGCAGGCTGGAAACTTCTTCTCTCTTCAAACTTAAGCAAGTGAGAATGGGGAACAAAATTTGACCCATGTTCATGCAAAACCTTATGCTGCAGCAGCCATGACCAGCAGTGGGACCCTCCAGGACTATCACAGCACCGGATCAATCAAAAGCAAAGTCGTCAAACCACATCCCCTACATACAGAAAACAGTCAGCTGCAAAATCAGCAAAGCAGGAATGGGAAAGTGAGGCAATATCAGAACAGAAAGAGATTCCCTTCCAAAGAGCTTTGGCAATCAGCCGGTGACTTACCACCCCAATGGAGAGGAGCACTTAACTGGACAGCAGCAGGGCAGCTCAAGGCCATGCTGATGGCCCATAGGCCCCAGCAGAGGAGGTGCCAAAACTCAGCCTTTCTGTGCCTTTACAGAGAAAAAATGACAAACAATACTTTGATGAAGAGAACAACACCAGAGTGAAATGAGCTGCTAGAGTAAATCCTGCTGAAAACCTACCCTGCATTTGATGTGCTTTGGAGCAAGACATTTTCCCCTAGGTATGCCCCCACAAGCAGGGAGGGAGTAATTTGCTGAGCTCCTCCTTCATCACTTCTGACGTGAAGTTGTCTGCACGCCCAGCAGGTACTTTCCTCTCTTTAAGGAGTTGGCTTCACCCCATGGGCTGACCATGGAGCAGAAGGGGCATGCACACCTTGCCTTTCAATTTCATGTCTAACAGCACACCAAGGCTTTACGTCTCTGCATTCCACCAGCTTGGCTTCTGGGCAAAGTTGGAACAACAAACACCAAGCACTTTTCAGCAATGGTCATGCCAAAGCATTGCACAGCTTTAGCACTGAAACAAAAGCAACAAGCAGAAAGCAACACCACAGCAAGCTGGCATTTCTGCTGCCGTTTTGAGACCTGCCCTGACACTTGGTGACACTGCTTAGTCCAGCCAGAAGCTATGGGCCCAAATCAGAAAACACTGGATAAATGTGGCCCCTCCTTTACAGCAGTCAGAGAAGATGATTGTAATGCTGGTAGGCTTTAAGTCTGTGAAGCTAAAATGTTATTCTGCTGTCCAAGAGAGCACTTATACATACTGCTGAATGAATTGTCTTTTAACATTGTAGAATACAAAACTACAGGAAATATCTTCTCAGGGAAGAACAAGCAGCTTTGCCATGACTTTGTATTTAGACCCTGCAGAGTCTCTTCCCAGACCTGAACCATCCTTACACACACACCACTTCACAAAAGATCCTGCCACAGTGTCAATTTGCTAAGAGAGGAAAAATGTGCTACGACTTAAAGGGATGTGTAGTTTTCTCTGATTGGGTAAAGAGCAGTCAAAGTAAACATCCTTTATAGGCATGTGAACTGAGTAGGCAAAACTAGTCCCTCCACTAATACACTGAAGAGAGGAAAAGAAACCACAAGAGCTGGAGATTTTAAGAGTGTGAAAATGAAGAACTAACTTCTTGCAGCCCTTCGACTGTCCTATCTGCAAGACAGTGGAGGTAATTCTATCCCAGCAAAATTGCCCCTAAGTACTCCCATCTTGGCTTTCCTGTTGGACTTTTTCCCTGTAATCTCAGTTTAAATTTATCCTTCATTGCCACTCTAAATATATTAGCTCATGAGGTTTCTGTACTAAAAATCTCTCTGAGATGGTGACCATTCAGAGTTCCGGATACTCCTGACACACATCTGTGAATACAACAGAAGTTTACAAATATGAAATCGAAAGAAAGCAGCGCTCCACTTCCACACTTCAGTTTTGCGTATGAAATGAACTTGTCAGAGGCAGCTGTATTTCAGTGGCAAAGGAAGTGTCACAAGTTGTAAACTGCAGCCTTGGAGTTTTCTAAGCTCTAAGAAACTGAGAAAAGCAATAGAGAGGAGAAATTGGTTTGTGTTTGGATATGCACACAGGGCAGCCAGGCTCAAGGATGCCATTTAGCAGCTAGATATTGGTGCAGACATTTCAGAAGCTGCCTGGGAAGGTTTCCCCTAAGGACACTGAGCACTTGCACTCATCATTGTCTTCCAATCTTCATCCACAGCATGGGATCCATCCAGCATATGACTCCCAACACCACAGCCAGGCCACACACCACATCACCCTACAACTTTAAAGTCGTTGACCCCTATTTTAATATAGCCCTGACGTTTAACTTAAGCAATCTGTCAAAAGCCTTATGTAGGTTATTTAGCAGCTCCCAGTGTTGCAGGCAGCCTACATGGCAGATCATGCCCAGTCAGCCCTCCTGGAGCTGTACTACTGAGACTCCGGGGAAGGAGAAAGTTTATGGAACAGGAATTAAAAAGAGCTCTGTGGATTCACTGAAACCAAAACCAGAAACATGGCTTTCATAAGAGCTGCCTCACAACCCATGTACCATTTGGACAGTGGTTAGCATTACTCCAGCTTTACTTACTTAGGAAGCCTTGTGTTAGTGTAATGTTTAGTATACTGTCATTTCATTTACAGACTTGCACAGGACATGAAGGGGGCATCAAACAGAGGAACTGGTTCTACAGCTGGAGAGACTCTCAGCTAGTCTAATCCAAAACCAGATTTTATCTTAAACTAAAAGAAGAATGAAGCAGAGCTCCATGTGAGAAAGCACATTTTTTTAATCTGACAGAGCAAGGCAGAGGAAAAGGCAATCTCCTGCTCAGTCACAGCCTTAGGGCATGTCCATGTACTCCAACAAGTGCAGACAGATCTGAATGCCTCTGTACTGTTTTCTGGCAAGACAAACTTAAGCCAGGCCCAGCCACCAAAATGCAGCACAGTCCATTAGAAAACAGCCCCATGGAGCATCTTGCTGGCTCAGATGCAATGCTATGCCAGCATGGCAGGTAGCTTCCAAACCAGAGCTGGTGTAATGCTCGACTGTCTGTGCAGATGCCATCTTGGACACCTCAGGAAAGAGCATCCTGCAAGTTGATCCCATTCACTGTGACATTTTAGCTACTGGCTGCAGTTTTCTGAGACCCAGGCAACTTTGAGCCCACAGAGTGGAACAGGGGTAGCAGCAGAGCCCTGGGCTGTGTTTGCAGCCAAGGTCCTAAAACAACTGTCATCTTCGCTGTTCTCCTCAAGCGCCAGACAATATGTGTGACACACGATACTGCTGCAGAGCTGGTACCCACAAGGGCATCCCAGGGACAGCAGTACCCACTGCCCTCACGACACGTGGCCCTACATCAAACGCGGAGCTGAAGTTTGGTTCATATTCATCTCCCTCACAAAGGCACAGTCCTGTGGGGAGAAACATTCCTTGTTGCTGTCTGACGAAATGACCTTGTGCTTTTCAGTGCAAAGTAATTCCACGCAGCAGAAAGCAGCACTGTGCAAAAATATCCAGGCAAGCTTTTGTAGAGCTCAGGTATTAAAAGTAGGCTAAATCAGCCCAAAAGCATCATGCTAATATGTCTGACTGAATTCAGCCACCTAACTGTCCCTTTCAAAACTGGGCTCTCCTCTCTGCATAACACCATATCGCATTACGACGATTTAACCTCCATGAAAGCAAGGAAGGGTCACCCACAAATGGGGCTAAAGACGATGTACAAAGCACAGACAGTCAGTAATGCTGGAAAGTGAGGGCCCTAAGGAGGGGGCACACACACTCACTTACACATGCACACACAGACACACACACACACACACACACACACTGCCAAGATCAGCTGCCTGCACGTTTTCCCCAAGGTTCTTCAGGCAGCAAGGTGCCTGTAGCAGCAGCCCTCCGAGATGCAAAGGGCTGGCTTGCTCACATGTGGTTATCACATGAAGCTTCATTTTTCTGGTAAATAGACAGAAATCTGAATCTTATGTGAAAACTGTACCTTGGGCCATGCCCACCCTCCCACCCCCGCAGCGCTGATTCAGAGCAGAGGGGCTCAGGGAGCTGCAGAGGGCAGCCCCAGGCAGCCCCACAGTCTCTGCCCACCCAACAGGCAAGAGGCTACCTCTCCTCTCACCCCGGTATATCAACACAAAGAACCTGGAATATTTCGTAAAAGGGGTGGTAAGTCTACACATAACGGAAAGCACCTCTGAACCGTTTCAGCTTGCAGTCTAATGCCAGTCTGGAGTGAAAGAAATACATCTGACAGCCACTTAAACAAGATGGACTGATAGCTGCCCAGGGTCATGCAGGCACACTTGGCTCCCCACAGATTTTCTTTTTTTAAAAAAGATTACACTTTATTGATTATTTGCTTTTTATTGGTGATTTGCTTGAGGGGTTTTTTCTTTTTATTGTCATTTTTCAAGGCTATAGGTCAAAACCAAGAAGGGTAATCAAGCATGAATGAACTCAGACAGCATAAGAAAAAAAACGACAAAACAAGTGCTTTGACCCACATACAGTAATGATCAACAGAGAGCAGCATGTCCTGTATTGCTTGTTCACTGTCCATGCTGATCACAGCCATAATGATCAGCACTGTACAGCCAAGGAGGCTCATTGCTAAATGACAAAGCACATTGCAAAGCGCTGGTAAGGTACCTGCTTTAAAACAAAAAATAAATTAAAAAAAAGAAACTAAACACAAAAACAAAAAAAGAAGACCAGGAACCATGAGCCCTTTAACCATTTATCTTGAAGAAAAGACATCTGCCCCCTGCATATGTACAGAACATTTTTAGGGTGCTGCTTGGAGGAGAGGTTTCATTTTCCATGTGGTCCAGGTTTCTTATGAAGGCTGATATTTTCCTGTATCAATATTTCCCAGCCCACTCTACATTTTCACTGGAAACTCCAGTCTACAAAGCATAAACAAATTTGCTTCTGTAATTCCCCAAGGCTCATTAAAAGGATTATGGAACTTGGAAATAAGGAATATTAAACATCAACTTTTTCTAAAAGATAAGAAAGACTAGTATAAGAACTTTATCCAGAATGATTCTAGCTGCAACCATCAGTGCAAGTAAACAGGCAACCCTATCACATATTCTCAGCTACTATAAGTGCTCATTCATTTATTTAATAAAACTTAGTCAAATAGGAATGGACTGCCATCCAGGATAGTTACAAAGTCTGATATAGAGCAAAACCTACCTGTCTGCCTAGAAAATTTCTGACTCGGACATGCTTTTCATTATTCAGAGAGAGTAAAGATTAGGGCACACGCCAGCACCTGCCCAACTGATTCACAGATTCGTGGAGTTTAAGTGATGCACAGCTACAGCTGTAGACCATTGTACGTATCACCATGAGGCAGCCAACAATGCTTTGCAGGAAACCTGTGGTACAGTTTATGCATGGTCTTGTAGTTATTCTGAGCTGTCATATGAATCATGTTGCTTCTTAACATGAGATGATTAGCTGCAGTGCACCTCACTATGAGAGAACCTGATTTTGAGGAGAACATGACTATGGTTTGGACAAAAAACAAACTGAGCTTTTATGAGAGAACAGATTGTCTCTGAGTTTGACAGGAGCCTTCTATGTTTGATTGCTTTAGCTTCCAAAAAAGACAGGAAATTCTTTTAAGGCATTGTGTTGTTATTTATCCAAAGGCTGCTACAAGGAAATTGTATGATTCATGTATTGATACCAGTAGCAAAGCTTCAGCAGATGGTCAAATGGGATTCATTAACAAAATTCAAATATATGCTACAGGTAAAAATGCACTGCTATTACAAGATAACCTCTGAAATGTTATGCCAAGATAATGAATCTGTTAATTTACTAGGATGCTGTGTTCTAAGGAATACAGCTAATAATGATTCTGTCCAAGTGGCAGAAGGATTTGTTAAGAGCTGGCATGGTATGACCAAAACAGTCAGCAAAAGCCAAAACAAGACCCTCTGAGTTGTCTCTTCTGCTAAGGAAATGTAATTCCACTATTATATTTTAGCTGTCGCTGAAAACAACAAAACTGCATCTTTGAACATACATAACACAAAAACAGGATCAGGAAATTCAAAGTTAACTTGAGACAAAATACTAGTTGCACAGACTGGACTGAGTTGCCTTACTGATATAAGTAATAATTTTGCCAGAAATGAAAGCTGGCAAAAGCTTTCTTTCTGAGCAGAGCTGTAACAAATGCTTGGAATGGGCAACTGCATTTAGGGCAGAGGTACAATGTGCCTGGGAAATTAAGTACTCTACTTATCAGCAGGGTAAGCGCAACTCTGCCTGCTCTGCCCTCAGTTGTGTGAAGGCAGCATGGCTTACGGACATCCCATGAGATAGGCAAGACAGAGGCCAGTCAATATCAGCTGCAGTGATGCTTTTTCCTAATGGTACAGCTGACGAACTAACAGCACTGAAACAAGAAGTGAGGCAGGGGGAGCATTTTATGCAGACCACTGAGCACAAAGGAGAGGGTTTTGTGTCAGCCACAAATAGATTTTGCTGGGTTTCTAACTAGTGTAAAGGTAATCAATATTAAAACCAAGACAAACACTTATATCCAGCCACAGAAGTTATACCCATCCAGGCCCTTAAAGAACAGAGAAGACTGGCCATACACTTGCTGTTCTCTCAGATTAGTTGGGAGACTTCTTGTGGAGGAAACCTGCACCCCACATTTTCTGCTTCCTCACATCTACCCTCTCTCCTATGCATGTAACAGGTTTAATGTATTTCCTCTATATTATCTCCAGTGCAGATGGTCATACAACATGGTTTTCTTCTTCACGTAACACCAAATTCATGTTTTAGTAATGGACTTGGACTTCAGGGCAGGACACTACTTTCCTAAATCAGCTCAGAGGAAAAATGTCTCCTTGAACAAGGGTAAAAGCAGAACTGTCAAAGGAAAAAAAAATCCCAAACACAACATGCCTCCCCCTCCCCCCCCACTTCTTCCACCAAAAAAAAGCAAAACCAAAACCCAAACAAAACAAACTGTCCTGAGGTGCTCTGGGAAGGGTCATCATTTACACACCCTCAAGGGATCTGCTTTGCAGCTGCTAAAGCTCATTATTTGTTGTGAAATACTGTGCACTCTGCCTCCAGCCCAGGAAATCATAAAAATTTACTCCAGTAAAGTCATCTAGGAAGACAGCCTCAAAGGAAATAAAAAAAATAAACAGCTTGCAGGAGAGATCACAAAGGAAAAGTGGATTGGACCAACACAGTACTTTCTTGTAGCAGTTTATGAACTGTTGCTATAAAATGTCTTGGAGTGCCCTGAGGAGAAATTGGCATCAGAAGTCCCTCGACAAATCTGAAGATTTCCAGTTCCAGTAAGAAGAAAAATAGGGGGTAAATATACTCACTGTGTTTCTTTGAAACCATCTTTCTTTCCTCCAGGTAAGCTACATAAAACATCTCCTCTCGTCTTTGAGAATTTCCCCTAGTCCTCAACATTCCACCTATTTCACCCCAGAAGACAGAGCTGTGTAGTTTTCTAATAGAGTCCAGCTCTTCTTTCAATCCAAGAAAAAGGGTCTACTAGAAGAAGTCTGATTTAAAGATTTTGGAGCACCATACAATTGCCCCTAATTAGAGAATTTCTTATTTCCCCCCAAAAAGGCTAACAAATATGACAAAAGCAAAGATGAACTGTAGGTTTTGTCCCACTCCATCTTCCTCATTTTGCAGCGCTGTACAATTTAAGCAGCATTTTTTATCCCCTGTTATTTCAGAGAGGCCAACACCTACAACTTTCAGACATGTCTACAACTTTAACCATGTGTGGGAAACAAACTCTTAGTCCAGTTCTGTCCTCTTGCAATGGACAAAGGCAGTGACCTCTAAGAAGCCTAAAACTTGCAAATGTGTCATCATCTGAATGTATAATTAGATATATATGTAATGTAATTACTTTATTAACATAATTATTTTCTTCTATGACTACCTCTGGTCATAGTGAACCTGATTTCCTCTAGCTTTTCTCTCAGGAGAAAGTTTTCTTTCTAAGCTGTCCATTTAAAAACTCCAAAATACCTGCCTGAGGTATTTCTTTTGAGCCTGCAGCCCACACTGATGATAGGAGGGCAGTGACCCCCAGAAGGCCCACAGGAGAATGGATTTCATCAAGCATAGTGTACAATGTGAAAATGCAGGAAACAACACCGGTCTCTGCCCACTCTGCCACATTTCCCCGCCATAAACCCCAGGGCTGGTCCACCCCTTGGTGCAGAGCATGGTGTAGCACCCCATGGCCATGGACAGCCCTGGCACATAGAGGCAGCACCTCACAGAGCTGCCATCTTGCATCAGTCAGCTGAGCAGGTGCAGTCCCAGAGAGACCTTCTTCATAGCCGTCCTCCCCAAGATGTGCCAGGAGTCTTCCCCTCACAACACACTGCCACTCGTTCCCTTTTCCTCCTCCAGGAGCTGTGCAGCTAATGCCATCACCCCACTCGTCACTCGGCCATCAGTGTGCAGGCTCTCAGAGCCACCTAACAACTCCACCGAGCCTAAAGCAGTCTCTACATGTGCAGCTTAGCTGGACAAAGCATTGTTCTAGGATTCTTCTAAATAATATCATCCTGTACTGGGGAATATCCCCAGTGCTGGGAGCAGATGGAGTAAGCTGAGCAACCATTGATGCTGGGAGCAGATCAAACCTGCTAAAGAGCAGTGCTGCAAGATCATGGTTTCTAACCACAAAGCCAAGACCAGGACTATGCCATGTGTCTCTGTCCTGGTTGCAGCTGGGATAGAGTTAATTGTCTTTCTAGTAGCTGGTATAGTGTTATGTTTTTGAGCTAGGTATGAGAAGAATGTTGATAATACACTGAAGTTTTCAGTTGTTGCTAAGTGATGTTTAGTGTAAAGTCAAGGATTTTTCAGCTTCTGATGCCCAGCCAGCAATAAGGCTGCAGGGGCACAAGAAGTTGGGAGGGGACACAGCCAGGGCAGCTGACCCAAAGTGGTATTCCATACCATGTGACATCAAGTCTAGTATATAAACTGGGGGGAGTAGGGGTAGGGGGATCACCGCTTGGGGAATAATTGGGCATCAATAGGCAGCTGGTGAGCAATTGCACTGTGCACCATTTGTATATTCTAATCCTTTTATTATTGTTGTTGTCATTTTATTAATGTTATCATTATCATTATTAGTTTCTTCTTTTTTAGTCTATTAAACTGTTCTTATCTCAACCCATGAGTTTTACTTCTTTTCCCGATTCTCTTCCCCATCCCACTGGGTTTCGTGGGGAAGTGAGTGAGCGGCTGCGTGGTGCTTAGTTGCTGGCTGGGGTTAAACCACGATCATTTCAGAGGTGTTTCCTTGTGTCCACAGCTCTGACTCACATGTCACTTACCACTTCATTCACAGGTGGATACAGATGTGGACAATCATCCCTTGGATGGGAGGGATCCCAGCCACAGGTGCCTACTGAGAAAGCTGTCATTGGGCTGTCCTGGAAGAGGTTGTACATCTCCCCCATGAAAAGCAGAGAGCAGGAGCAGCCCTGGAGAGGAGAGAGGGAGAGAGAGAAAGATAAATCATTAGTGAATGCAGGGGTAATGAGCAGTTCTATACTGTTTCATTCTCCTCTTGCATTAGTTATTTCTACATGTGATATTACAATGCAAAGAAAGCAAAATTCTCCAGACTTTGGTTCTTGTTCCGTGCCTTCTCTAGAAAGCTCATCTTGCCCTGACTGGTGGTAGTACACACTCATGTGTCATCGTCTATTGCTTAGTGAATCATTTTATCTACATTACTCCTGTTTTATTTTCCCTTCTGAAAGGGGGTTCTTGTAAGTTTTTCATGCAGCTAATCTTATCACTTATCTTATTAAAAAAATCTATCTATTAAGTAAAATCTGAAACTTGCACTTCCCAAGCATGCCAAGTCTTGAAGGGTCAGGAAGATATCATCATTCACTAGAACATAAACATTCATGCTGCTACCACTGTCATCTCATGGTCCTGCGCATGAAGAACTACAATTACCTTGACTTTGCACCTGAGGAGCTGAAACCCCAAAGTTCCAGTGGGACCATCTTTCTCAAATAATAGACTAATAACCATCATCAGACTGTGTTGCAGTGTTAGTTATCTGAAATAACAAGCAAACAAACCTACTCACTGTTCAAACATCTTTTTAATTAAAATTCCTTTGTGAAATTTACCACAGCTATAAACCAGAAGAGTAATTAGTAGTGTGGCATAGACAGTTAAGACTTGGGTCATAATTAAAATAAACACTGCTTATTAATAAATAAATTGTCAACTAGCCAGGTCTTTGATGTAATAACAGCTTAATTTTGACCGTTTGTTTCTTGTTTAAAACAAAGAATCTGAACTTAATGTAACATGGGCAAGAATATAAAGAAAAGAGATTGCTGCTGGGTTTTCCCCTTTCCCTGAGATTTGAGAAAAATAATGAAAATTGAAATAGATAGTAATTTTTTCTGCCTCACTCTTTCCACCTCCTCTTTAAGGCAAATGAACCACCTCTAGCAATAGTCATCATGTGGCTCTGGGGTTATTGTATGACAGTACCAGGCTGTGTTTGCTTCAGTTGCATTCAACAGAAACTCCTTCAGAAAGATTCATCTGAAAAAGAAAGGGATGTAGAAACGTCATGTATTTCAAAAGAAGGGAAATCTTACAAAGAAGCAAGATTACTTTCCTTACTTAAAGTGGAAGCAACTGCATGTGGGAATGACAGAATTCCTCTTCTGCAATGACCTCAGAGCAAGGTTTCCTTAGCAAGGAACTCTTCCCCAAATTCCTCGTCCAGCATATGTCCATGCTTTCTAGCTAACTCCCCTTCATGTGATGCAGTGGTGGCTGCAAGTTTCATCCTAGGCTTCTCGGCCCAGACCCTCTGCACAGTTCTGGCATCAGGGCTGTGGGGTAAGGCAGATACTTCATGTTGCCTGGTGCTACATATCCCAAATGCTAACCCTTCTTTAAATCCAGCAACACTGCCAGTGCCTTTGTGACTGTGGAAAGCCCTAAAAAGGGAGCTGGCAAACACAAAAGGCTTGAGCCAATCCATGGTTTCCCATTCAAACAACTCACACTGATGACACAGGATGACTCAAGAGAAGGCAGCTCAAGTTTAGGAGAAAAACCTGGAAGCACATATGCAAATGGACACAAAAACTAACAGGGCCTTGGTCTGAACTGAAAACCCCCTATAGTTAATGAAAGCAATTTTTAAAAAAGAGCCCCACTCAACCCACTCAGTCACATTCAGTCACACCCACAGTGACACCCACAGTGCCTTAGGGATGAACATGGCAACTGGGCTCTCCAATCAGTCTGATAAGGAGGTACGTCTCAGTTGGCTTGTTTGGTTCCAGCATTACCTCACTAAATAATTTGAGAAATCCAGTCTTTTTTAAAAACCAGAAATTATTATTCCCCTTAGGTTTTTTTCAAGATATAACACAGCGTGATGTTAGAGGTATAGTGACAATCCAGAAGACACCACACTGAAATCCAGGTGACCCCAGCTCAAGACTTTGGGAAAGGCATTTTTGCCTAACTTCAGACTCAGCTTTGCATCAGTAACATAGTGGCACCAGTCCCAGATTTCCCTGGGCTGTGAGAAGAACATGACGTATTGGGCTTCCAGACATGGCACATGAGGACACACATACTGGAGACCAACGGCTCTCTGCATCAATCGAATGTGAGGCTACCCAGACCTCACAATGAAATTCCTGGGCATGACTGCGTTTTCCAGACACAGTTGTTAAATTCTAACCTGAAACTGTAAGCTGACCGTTGTGTTTTTCATTTGGTCACTTAGAGCTTCCGCAAGCCTACCCTTGCTGCAGGAGAATGTGCATGAAGGAGACTGATGACAAACACACAGGTAGGCTATGAGAGCTGAGGGTTAAAGGTTTGTGAGTTTTTATGTAAAACATATATCCTCTAAGACATGAACTAAGGACTTGTACCAGCTGAGAAAGATGAGAGGTGCAGGTCTTCATCAGCTCCAATCTGAAGGAAACTGAAAAACCTCCAGTAGGATTTGCTGTTCATTAAGGACACTCAGTCACAGGCTGCTAATTTCAGAGTCACAGGCTGCTAATTTCAGTGAGACACTAATATTTGTCATGAAGAGCAAGAGTCCAAGGAGCAGTATACATAAAATTGCAGTAATTAGTCACAGAGTTTAAGGAGGAGAAGATGACCTGGAAAAAAAAAAAACCACAAACAACAAAAAACAAACTATAAACCAGGCAATAATAAGTGAAGGCCTAAAACTGAAGAGTGTAAGAGTCACCTCAGGCCATTTGAGAGAAGCTACAGGCAAACAGAAACCAATGTTATGCAATGAAACTGATAAATATTGGCAACAAACTTAAGAATTCACCTTGAGGTCTCCAAAAAGTAATGCACTGGTAAAAGTGGTAGTCATTGCTTTTCTTCCAAAGACCTTGTAACCCACCCATTTTCTTTATAAAAACAATCATGTGAAAGCTAGTTTATGAATTTAGGATGCCCATACTTTTTACATAAGGAAACAGCATGCAAAGCTGGACTGCTAGGATTCAAACAAAATTTTTCACTCTGTCAGCAGCAAAGGGAAAAAAAGAGAAAAAAAAATGTTTAAACAACTACAAAGACTTTATAAAGTAGGCTTGGCAAGTTTACATATATCAGCTGCAGTAAGATCTTGACCTGCCAGCCACCAACTCAGCTAGTGACTTCTTAGTGTTACCTTACTGCTGCTTTTGGTCCCTATTCCCCAACATTAAGAAAAGAAAACAAATAAGACTAAGAAGACAAGCAGAGTGAGAAAATTCAATTAATTTTCAGCAATCATTACAGGCAATTCTTAGGGCCCAATGTCACTTACCCTCAAAACAGCTTAAGCACCCATTCCTGATAACAATGTTTTTCATGACAATATGGGACTGCATGAAAAGGGAGTCATAGACATATGAAAGAGGGAGTTCTAGTGTTTCCATGATTTGCAGTTAGACTAAATGAAAATCTCATCTCCTTTTAGCTTTAACCCATCAATAGCACATGTACTTTAAATGTTGAGGTTATTCCAGCCCATGGGCCTCTCCTCCTAAAACACTTAGCTGGAAAGAGTTACTGATGCACCATAAAAGGATGCACGGGTTACACTAAGTAGGAACCTTTACTGAGATTCCACACACTGCTTAACAGGAGGAAAAACCTAGTGAAGATTCTTCCCCACAAAGCCTCTTCACTGTAATAGAAGGACTAGATTTGATAGAGCAAATACAGTAGCACTGGCAGAATACAATTTTATCAACAACAAAAGGCAATAGCTTTTATTTGCTCTATTATTCTGGGTATGTAGATGCATAACTCTCTGAAGTGGTTCAAAAATGAACCTCACACATAAAAACAGGCAACAGATGGCATCAGTCGGAGATGGCAGAGGAAAGGACATTAAAGAAACAACAGACTCCAGCAAATATTAAAAAAAAGTCATATTTATGTCCACATATATATATATGTGTGTTTAGTTATCCAATTAATAGTATTATGTGTTCTCATTTAGGAAAACCACCTTGGTCTCTCAGCTTGAATCTCTTGCCCTAAATTTTACCTATAGGGTTATTCCACACTAATAAAAAGAGTTCCTTCTGCTGCAATGTTTTATAGACCCTGAAAACAGTCTGCTTCATTTACTACATCCTATTTCCATATTCATGTGCCCTGAACAGAAATCTGGATCGCATTCTCAGCCAGCTCCTTCACGGCTATAACCACTGCTCTGTCCCTGGCTCCCCTCCTCCTGCTCTGTCCTGCGGGAAGTGCAGTACGGTGCGCAGCACAGAGTGGAGATGATCACTCAGAGGTATCCTCTTCCATTTACCTTAGACATTGAGAAAATAAAGCAGGGAGGGTTGGTGGTTCCTTTCTCAGGAGGGGAGGAAAGCCTTTTGCATAGGGAGCATAGATGTAACCTTGTTTCTGCTGACTGCCTCTCTGATTTCCTGAGTGATGCGTCCCATTTACCACAAAAGTTTGTATGTCAACCACTTTTCTACTTGAGTAAATTCAGCCATAGTTTGCCACACAAATACCGTAAGCATATTGCTTTTACTCTGAAATTATTATTGTTTTTATCAATTCACTTAGCTCAAAAACATAGGAATGAAAGACATTCATCTGGTCCCAGAAATGTTTCTATAGGCATGGTCTTTGACACCTACAACCTCGGATTTTGTATTTACTTTTTATTCCTTTCTACATGCTAGAAATTCGGTGTTGGGCAACTGTATCACAAGTAATAATTTTTAAAATTGGGAAAAAACTGCTATGTAAGAAAGAAGGAACACATAGCTTAGAATATCTGGACCACTGTTTTTCATTATTTGGTTATGACATTTAATTTACAAAAGGCAAAAACAGAGGAGCAGAACAAGCAAAGTGAAGTTCAAACTTGAAGACACAGAAAAGGTTTACACCAAATTTTTTAAACCGAATGATTAGTCTCTTCTTACTAGAAGCACATGTCCAGCAAATGTTAATGCCGTTTATCAGTTAAGAGTGCTTTTGTACTTCTTGGGATACCACGTTCCCTCTTACTAGCTTTTGCAAGTAATGCTTGCTTGCCTGAGAAAGGCATCATCTTTTTCCATCCTGGCAAATCACAATCAGGCATTGATTATTTGTACCTCCAGGCCCCTCTCAAAAACAGCAATGTTGCATACCCAGGGCATTAAAATGTTAGTGACAAAAATTTTGTGATACCAATGTCCCCTTGGTATCACTGGCTATCACTAACACATCAAGCCTGTCCTCCTCCACTCTCTTCCATAAAGAGGGAGAATTGTCTATCAGACTCAAAATCTTGACTATCAAGATGCAAAAGGTCTAGGCAATATCTAAAAGCCCATAGCTGACAGCTTCTTTTCTCAAGAACACAAGCTTTTCTAGCACAAACATTAAACACAGGACAAGGACAAACCTTCCCAGGAATTAGTCCCAGTCAGTGACATGAACTTTCTAGGTATTTAATGATCATCACAACCTTGTGATCTCTGCTCTAGGGTGAAGGCACATCTCTTTGATCTCCCCTTTTTCAGGTTCAGCACATCATACTGAACATTTCAGCAGCTCTCCATGGCACACTTTACCCTTGATAAGGCAATTACTGTAGACATGACTAGAGGATACTCAAGATCCTGCGTTCCTTACTGCTGTATAAAATCCTATACAGAACAAATATACTATACGTCACTTCAGAAATTAGGATAACCCATGCATTACTGCTAAAGCGCAAAACCTCTGCTCAGACTAAGGCAATGTTTATTCCCCAACTGGAGATACAGCTGCAGCACCTGTAGCTGTGCTCAAGCTATCATCAGTGGAGTTAGCAGCAAAGACACACACCTACCTAAATTTCAATACTGTGTAATCTGCCAGGTTCCCTGGAGGATGCCCATATCTTAGAGTACAATCTTGTAGCTATTAATATCCAGGTTAGTTAAATTAAAGCTACCTCACGTACAGCTGTACATGCTGCAAACATGCCTCCAATCACAGGACAGAAAATATCACAAACAGCTAAAAATCAGACTTAACAACAAACCCCAAGGTTTTTGTGGGCATGTCTATCTACACAGGCAAGCACAACTGGCTTCAGCATCGACCTGGAGGACAGCCAAGACCTAGCCACACACGGTGTGAGGACATGAGCATTTTAGTGTCGCACAGTTTCTCCCTGAGCCCCCTGGTGCTTCAACACATAACAGAGGAACTCACACCCACCAGCACAGACACAGCCTCCAATGCTCCTTTTTTCTGAACAGGATGGTTTTTTCCCGGTGCTGGAGCTACCCACCACTCCTCAGGGTGCTGCAGGGAGAACACAGCCCACATCTCCTATGTGTGGCTGAAGAGGATCCTGGCACAGGAATGGGGCTCTTCTCCACAGGAGAAGGATATGAGTTACTGCACAGTTCAGAAACGTTTGTTACAATATTGATTTGTTCAGGCATATTAGGAAATCTCTCTTGCATCTCAGTCTCCCCACCTGTAAAATTCATGTATCTACCTGAAAGAAGCACAGTGTTAAATCTAAGCAGCACTTCAGAGATTAAATCTCTAGGCAGGTACTTATTAAATACAAAGAACAGGTAGAAGTGCACACAGAACAATTACCATTACTTTATCATCACATCTATGCATTAATTTTGCATGCCTTTTGTGGACTTCAATGTTTCTTTTTTTCTTTTAAAAGCAGGTACATAGAAATACACTTTGGGTTCAGGTGTTGCATGTAGACACTTAAAAGTATTAAAGAGTAGGGATTTATTTGAATTAATCAGCAACAAAAGATGAATCTTTTCATGTCACTAACTCTGGCAACAGTTTAAGAGATTACCAGTTTCTTCTGCCCACTTGTCCCTGATGCCCAAGTTGGGTTTATGCAACCAATTTGAGGTGTGTAGTGTAAGCACAGCCGGTGAAACTAGCTAGGTTAAATTAAAAAAAGAAACATAAAACCACAAATGCACACCCCTTCCATTCCCAAAAAGGAAAGAGACGAGAAAGCTTAATCCAGATCAACTTGCCAACCTGGTTAAATGAGCAGCTTTGCAAATATGGTGGCATAGCTGGGGAACCCGAGCTCCCACATCAGTTTGGCACCAGTGACATGGAAACACTGAGCTACATCCTGACTTATGTTGGGGAAGCTGGGTGGGGAAACACACAATGGCAAAAGGCTCCTGGGCTAGATAAAAACCTGTCTGCTAATTTCTTTATTTTATTTTATTTTATTTTTATTTTAATGAGACCCTCAGGTGTGTCTGTGCTGCATGGCTAGGTCCATAAGTTGATAGCCCTCTTTGCCACCTACCAGGCCCAGCATACCTACAGGCAGAGTTGCTCCATTGTGAAGCCCAAGAGCAAGGAGCACAGTCAGACACTCCTGCTTGTAGGGAAGACACCAAACCCACACCAGAGCAGTTAGGTACATCATGCTGCACATTAGCTGTAAACCTGTGTGCAGGCACACTACCAAATAAACATTGGTTTCAGGCATTATTGCATTTTCTCCCTCTGCTGCTAGGCAAGTGGGGACAAAACACTGGTGCCACTGGCAGGCACAGTTGCTGCCCGGGGCTGCTGGTCTCCAGGTGGCTGGATCCAAGAACAGCAGACAACAGTTGAAAAAGAGACTTGCCTTTATAATCCCCCTTTGGACATGCAATGGGTACCTAGTGGGTTTGTATGAGAATCCCCAGGAGCATCCTGTGGCTCCCCAGCTGGGGAGGTGGGCCATTGCCCCACATCTGCACCTGAACACAAGGGCATAGCATGGTCCTAACTGCACTGTGAGCACACCACCAAGAGCAGGCAACCTGAGCCACTCCTGCATCACACGTATAGAAATCTAAGTATGTTAAAGAGGGGAACAAATGCTGGAATCCAGGTGAAGCTCTCGGTGAGGAAGCGGAGTGTGTCCAAGATCCCCCCCAGAAAAGCCCTGCCAAACTAAGCCGAGACTACGCTCACTGTTCTTATCTCAGAAGCTGCTTAAAAATGTACTTAATATACAGGTCTTGTCACAGCATAATAGTTTTCAAGCTGTTGGACCAACATGCCCTGTGAAGACCATTGGTCAGGCACTAGTCAGACAAAAAGAGCCCTTCCCCAGCAAGAGAGGAGGCCCTTCTAGGTTGCAGTGTTACACCAGTTCTCAGCAGTAATACACCTTCCAGAAACAACCTCCCACTGCCCAAAACCGCATGTGGCCTGGGTGAAATTTCACCATGTGAAATGAAACTGAAGACACACGACTGATACATCACAAGAGCTGGTTAAAGCTGACACAGAATTATACAAACTGTACAAGGGAAAGCAGTGAACAGATACTGATAACATTGCACCAATTTGCTTTATTTTCATACACCTATTTTGAAAGGTAAGTAAAAACAAACAGAAGACCAGAAAAAGAAGTGAGGTGCTCTTTCTGCAAGTATTAAACTTTAAGCTAAAACACAAACTAAATGCTCAAGAGAGGTCACATAAAGATAACCTGGCTTACCATCAGATCTCAAACCTTCTCTCCCCAGCCTCTCTCTCACTTGAAAAACTTAATGTCGACCCACTAACGCTGTCAAAATCAACAATTTGAAAAGCAAAGCTTATATGTTGTGTTAATCAGGGTGTTTCTGTTTACTAAAAAAGCTGCCAAGACTTTGCATTTATATTTATATCCAGTGTAATTTATCTTTTCTCTGGACTGTATGTGAACTGTATTTCCATTTTATTTGAACATGAATAATAATTCCCAATATTAAACTGTGTCATTTTGAATACTAACTGAATGCATTTAGTGCTTTCCTATTTAATGTGCACTTGCTAATAAAATGAAAACAAAGTTCACATTAAAATATCCATAACACAAATAATTGAACTTCATAACAGGAGAGGCACTGATACATTCTCCTCAGATGCCAAAAGCTGAGTAGATGCGCAACGAGGTGCCATCTGTTAATATTTATTGGCGAGGAAGAAATTGTTTATGTAAATTAACTACTCCAGATGACACCAGACTCCCTTATTCCATTTTGTTTTATCAGAAGGAAGACAAAAATCCCTTTGAATGCAAGTTTTTTCTGGCTTCCTACACTAGCAAAAAGAAAAAAAACTTCCAGCTAGTAGAAAGTAATATTTGAATTACTATCTGCCCTAGGATTTATGTTTTACAAAGGTGTACAGCAAACAAAGTTTTGTGAATACTGCATCAGCTTAGGGAACCCATTCTCAGCATTTCAAAACTACTCACCAAACAGGACAACGCATTGCAATAGACTCCAGTGAGAAGTGGCACGGTCTCCCACACAAATCAATAAGCTGCAGCAATAACCTCATGAACCTCATTCTAGTTTGCCACTTAATTATTGCATGGCCTTCAGCAAGTCATTTTACATCTTTCCTTTTATTTCTGTTCACACATTTCTTTATACTCACTTCAGAGGTGGTAGTGTAGGTGGGTAAAGGGCTTGAAACATAATGGTATACAATCTTTCTACCAGGAATAAGATTTTACTTCTCCTTTAAAAAAACAAAAAGCTGTCAAAGTGTAGTCCTCGTACAATGGGAATTGCTGTCAAGCACTTCAACATTAACTTACACCAGCAGTATTCCTTGCAGTTCTGGGTTTTGGTACTCTGTTTATTCACAGTACAACTCTCCCTCAGGTTTAAGTGTGCTCATTAAGGACAGGGTCCAGGGTTTTTGCTGTTTCCCCATCCTGGGCATAGGATTTTAGTGTAAAGTGAATATAATAAGCTTGACCCAGGTAAGAAAAATTTTCCTGAAAACAGCGGAAGCACAACTCCTGTGTAAAAACCCTACCTTCTACCAGGTTGCAAAGCTTCTTCTCTCAAGCATGGAGACCTTAAAGTTGTTTCAAAATAAAAATTGCTATAGTGTCAAGGACAGCTTTTTCCTCTTGATTCATACTTTGAAATAGCTTTATTACTTCATTTCAAAATTCTCCCCTTGCCAATCCCTGGCCAAAAAGCCAGATTGAGGCAGACATACAGTACATAGTATTTCAGCACAAAGAGTTAAAACACCTGCCATCATTACAATTGTTATTAAACAGGCATATCAGTCCCTGAAAAATAGATGTGCTGCCATCCACAAGATAGCATGGTAAGCTTTGGTGTTCACAGGGAAAACAAAAACTCAAACTTTTCCCCAACAACAAAACAGATTTTAATGCAAAGTGTAAATTCTTTTTACAGCCTAGATTATAATTTACCTGAAATCTTTTTAGAACACATTTTATTTCATAAGGAAACAAACCATCTCTCTGCTTCATCACAATTGCAGACCTAAAACAACAGCAGAAAAGCCAAGTGTAAGCCTGTTAATTAGTTGGACATGTGTTTTTCACTTAATCTGAATTTAGAGGATGCACCATTTTCTGGTTTTCTGTCAGAGTATGTTTTGTCCATATTATTGCACTGCAGACACAAACACATTCTTAAGTATCACTTAAGAGGGAAATTACATGCAGATTTAATTTACACACACCTTTCAAAAGCACAGCTAAAACCAAAAAACACCACGGCAGCAGGAACACAGACCACACTAATCAAGAAAGAGACCCTAGCCCCCAGCTATTTATAAACACAGTAGCACTTGAGCACTGGAGAAAAAAAAAAACCTACATCCAAATGCAGATACCAGCTGAATATCATAAAATGGCCATCACTGGAGGTACCAGCACAACTTTTCATAGGACAGGAGTAAATTACTTAAACTTACTGTTTCTCCTTTTGCAATCTTTTATTTTCTATGTCAACACAATAAAAATAGTCTCCATATCTCATCTTCACACTTTTCCAAGCAATTAGGCTTTCAAGGGAGTGAATAAAACATTTTCAGGGTCACAAGTTCAGCAGGGCAGGGCTATCTGCCTCTTCTTCTTAGCTCATCACCCCCCACAGCTTGGGGAAATAAACTGTTTCACAGGTAAGGAGGGAAGTGGGTAGATGTAGGAGTTTTGTGACCCTTGCTGGCTCCTATCAGAGGTGCTTCCAATGGCTGGTGCCTCTGGAGGTCAAGGTTCACGTTGCCTCTGAGCATATGGTATTTGGATGTGTTTAACCTCTCTAGCACTGCAGAGGTGCTTACTTATCCATCTTCATTCACACACTTATTGCAAACAAGTACTTTTGTCTCTCTTCTGTGCCCTCCCCAAAACTCTTCCATATGACCCTGTGTCTGATTGTAGTTCAGAGGAACAGATTAAATCATCCTGCTGAGGCCAATGGCTCTACCATGACTACAACTGGCAGTGGAGAGGCAGCATGGGCAGGCAGGCTACTTACAGGCAGAAAACCCAAAGGAATGGTTTCCCAAAAAAGCCACTGGTGGGATCGACACAGGTTGGAAACTCATGTTCTTCAGTGGCTGGAGTTCATCAAGGTCACATTACTATTTCTTCCAGCAGGAGCATTCTGGGGATAAATGACTTAGTGGTACCACCTTCTCCTAATATCAAAAGCTAGGGAACAAAGCTAAATCTCCAGTTGCACACAATAGCTTGGGCAAGTGCAAGATCCAGTCCCAGCTGCTGCTTTTTCCCTTTATTTTGGAGCACAACAGGCACAGGGAGGGTGCAGCTGGGGTAGGTCAAAACAGATAACTTGGCTGAGTCAAGATCCAAAAGCAGGAGAGGTGTCCTTAGTCTGAAGTATCATTTTGGACATAATAATTGCCTTGGTAGTATGATGGTCTCTGGCGACAGTGTCAACTTCACAGTCCTTTGGTCTTCCCCACATTATTGTCTATCTTACGAAATTCTTGGTTAAAGTTGTTATGGCTGTGCAACAACTTATGTCATAGAGACTAGTATGTGACACAATAAATTTCTGTGTTGTGCTGGACTCTGAGGAAGAAAAGGCTGCTGCTGCCACTGCCTCTGTGCAGGAGAATTACAGGCTTCTCACAGAAGTGAGCAGACTCTGCTTCCCTGAGGCTTGCTCTTACCACCGAGCCCTGTCGCATCCCTAAGAAAACAACAATTTCACCATAAAGTGCTGTATGAGCATCTGCAAGGACTTACCTAGAAGCAAGGTGCTATCTGGGGGCAGCACTCATTCGGCCATGCCTGCAGACTTCACAGATTCTGCCCTTGACACCAAATCCCATAAGTATGCAATTAGTTTTCCCACCTTGGCACAAGTATTTGATCTAGACTGACATCTCCATTCTAGCATCTCTTCCACTTTCCAGAGGACTGATTTGGCATATTCCAGTATGTATGATAAATCTGGCTTCTATGTTGCACGTAAAAAAACAATTATAAAAGGACTTTCATGCTAACTATTGTATGATTAAAGCACCTAGGATATCAAACTACATTTACCTCCTCAAGAGAAATATTCATCCTGGTAGAACAGTAACTACTCACATAAGACTTGCTTTCTTTGCTTTCCTCCTCATGCAATGTCCTGACCAGTGATATGCAAAATCTCTTCTTGCAAATGTAAGGTCTACAACCTATACATACGGTTTAAAGACACCTCCTTTAAATTACTGCCTTCTCCAGGCATGTTTCAAAATGTATCAAGTAACAAGATATAACTGGTAAAGTTCACTGAAGAGCTTCTTAGAGACTGGTTCTGAGATTCCAGAATATTTGGGGTCTCTTCAGAAACTCCTCTGGCTCTGTGCAGATTCAATAGGGTCTTGTCTTCCCACAGTTACATTTGCTTTGTAATGAAACCTGAGATTTTACTTCAGTAACTGAAACAAAACTGCTCGTGTTAGAGAAGAGGAAAAGCGCTTTAAACTTCTTTCTAGTCTGAGTGTCCGGGGAGAAGTCAGGGGAGCTTGTTCTCTGTGAAACTCTGTTCACTAGCAACATGAATAGGCCAAATTTTACTAATATCAGTATATTAGTCAAAAGCATAAAAAGTATACTTCTTAGCTACTTGTGTATTTTGGAGACTGCATCTGTTAATGCTTTAAGGATCCTTTGGTCCTGCTAAGTTGTAATTCATCATAAATTAGCAATTTACACTGTATTTCAGCTCATGTTTTCCATAAAGAAAAAAAGATAGAGTCAATTAAATAATTTTGTTCTAATGTTAGTATCTGTTATCATGGAGTGCTCATTAACCACTCAGTGCAAAATGTGTAGCTGTAAGCTGAAGACGAGAGATTAAAATAGCTCTCAAATTTATTTAAGAATAGTAGGCAGCTCTCCAATCATAAAGTTTTGATCTATTTAAAGAGTAGTATGCTCTTTCTTACAGGAGTAGCATTCTTTCAAATCAGAGCTCCTTTTAAAGCAATTAAAGAGCCCAAATTTAATCAGAGTTCCTCTCCTGCAGCAGTGGTGGAAAACAGTCCATCAGAGTCCTGCTTTATGGGAACATAAAATGGTCTGGGCTAGCCCTCCACCATATGAAACCCCGTCAGGGCTGAAATGAAACTCTGCAAATAAGCAGAAAACATTGAACTCCTATTAAATGTAAGTTTGTGTCCAATCCATGCCAGAGAGTACTGGAACTTTGTGTATTTCACATGCAGAAACAGTACTTTTCTACAGGTAAATCTGGTGCAGCACATCTGAAACAAACTTACTTCTGCAGTCTATAGGAAAACATTTCAACAAGCTCTTGAATAATCTGAAAGGCAGGTGACTGTGATGACTTCAACTATGATTAGCTGTTTGCATAATTAGCTTTACTGTTCATAATCCACTTATGCAAAAAATAGTGTCCTAGACATCACAGTTGCTCCAGGGAGAGTTTTTGTGGGCATTGAAGGGTCAAGTGTACATTCCTGTTTCCGGGAAAAGGCTAAATGCAGGGCTGTTGGTTATGGCGAGGTTCACTGAGACCCTTATCACAAAAATAACTTCAGGTCTGCCCTCCCGGGTACCATCCACAGCATTGCATAGGGTCCTGGTGCTTCATTTGGGACATGGTTACAATGCAAGGTGACTGCCCAAGTGAGGTCTCCTGCAGCATCACTGCCTGAAGCCACCAGCATAGCTAATGCACCAGCTGCCCATCATAATAATTTGTATGTGATATCTACTTAGGTAACTGCTGCACAAACTTTGGGTATTTGCAGGGACTGCACTGGTTACAGAGGCCACATGTTTCACTCAGGACAGCTGACAAAGTCCTGTTCACACAGGAGGAAAAAAAAAATAATGAAAGCATCCTAATGAGATCAAACCTCAAAGTTGTTTCCCACTCATCTCTTCCAATTGCTGAACGTGACAAGATCATAGATTAGGATCATAGAATCACAGAATGGTTTGGGTTGGAAGGGACCTTTAAAGGTCATCTAGTCCAACCTCTCTGCAATGAACAGGGACACCTTCAACCAGATCAGGTTGTTCAGAGCCCTGTCCTAACCAACCTAAAATGTTTCTATGGATGGGGCATCTACCACCTCTCTGGGCAAACTGTTCCAGTGTTTCACCACCCTCATCATAAAAAATTTCTTCCTTATATCTAATGTAAACCTACCCTCTTTCAGTTTAAAACCATTACCCCCTGCCCTGTCACTATAGCCCCTACCAAAAAGTCTGTCCCGTCTTTCTTATAAGCCCCCTTTAATTATTGAAAGGCCACAGTAAGGTCTCCCTGGAGCCTTCTCTTCTCCAGGCTGAACAACTCCAGGTCTCTCAGCCTGTCCTCACAGCAGACATGTTCATCCCTCTGATCACTTTTCTGGCCCTCCTCTGGACCAGCCTCAACGGGTCCTTGTCTTTCCTGTGCTGAGGGCCCCAGAGCTGGACACAATACTGCAGGTGGGGTCTCACCAGAGCAGAGCAGAGGGGCAGAATCACCTCCCTCGACCTTCTGCCCATGCTTCTTTTGATGCAGCCCAGGATACGGTTGGCTTTCTGGGCTGTGAGCACACATTACTAGCTCATGTCCAGCTTTTCATCTACTGGTACCCCCAGGTCCTTCTCTGCAGGCCTACTCTCAATCCCTTCATTGCCTAGCCTGTATGTGTGCTTGGGATTGCCCCGACCCAGGTGCAGGACCTTGCACTTGGACTTCTTGAACCTCATGAGGTTCACATGGGCCCATTTCTTGAGCTTGTCCAGGTCCCTCTGAATGGCATCCCATTCCTCAGGCGTGTCAACTGCACCACTCAGCTTGGTGCCATCTGCAAACTTGCTGAGAGTGCACTCGATCCCACTGTCCATGTCACTGATGAAGATATAAAACAGTACTCATCCCAATAGGGTCCATAGATTTACGTATATTCAGGTTTCTCAGGTGGTCATGAACCTGATCTTCTTTTACAGTGGGAGGGACTTTGGTCCCCCAGTCCCTGTCTTGTGGTCCATCCACTCAAGAGGTGTGGGAGAGAGGTTACCAGTGAAGACTGAGGCAAAAACGTTGTTAAGTACCTCAGCCTTCTCCTCGTCTATTGTTACCAGTTTGCCAGTCACATTTATCAGGGGCTTTCTTTGACCTTTCTTCCTGGCTGATGTACCTATGGAAGCCCATCTTTCTATTCTTTACATTCCTTGCCAGGTTCAGCTCCATCTTCACGTTGGCCTTCCTGAACCCATCCCTACACAACCAGCCAGCATCCCTATACTCTTCCCAGGATACCTGTCCCTGCTTCCACTGCCATTTAGTATGACCAGCAAGTCTTGACTTATCCATGACAGTCTCTTGCCTTCCTTTCCTTACACATGGAGATCAAGAGCTCTTGTGTTCTATGGAAAATGTCCTTAAAGATCTGCCAGCTCTGTTCTGCTCCCTTGTGCCTGAGGGCAGTTTCTCAGGGGGTCCTATTGACTAACTCCTTGAACAGCTGGAAGTTTGCTTTCCTAAAATTCAGGATCCTGACTTTACTCTTCACCTGACCTATATCCCTCAGGTCTGCAAACTCCCCTAGTGCATGATCACTGCAGCCCAGGCTGCCTCCAATCTTGATGTCACTGATTAGCTCACTTGTGTTGGTGACCATCAGGTCCAGTATCGCAACCCCTCTGGTAGGGCTGTCTATTACCTGGCTTAAGAAGTTATCCTCGATGCATTCAAGGGGTCTCCTGGATTGCCTACAGCTCACTGTGCTACTTCTCCAGTAGATGTTGGGGTGGTTGAAGTCCTGCAGTAGGATAAGAGCCTGCGAGAGTGATGCCTCCTGTAGCTGGAGTAAGAAGTCCTTGTCAATAGGTTCCCCTTGATCAAGTGGCCTGTAATAGACACCAACCACAAGGTTCCCTTTGTTGCCTCTGTCTCTAATTCTCACCCACAAGCTTTCAACCTGCTTGTGGCTATCCTTCAGAGACAGCTCTTCACAACCTATCCATTTCTTGACATAGAGGGCAACCCCTCCGCACCTCCTTCCTCACTTGTCCCTTCTGAACAGCCTGTAGCCATCAATAGCCACACTCCACTCATGGGATTCATCCCACCAAGTTTCAGTAATGGCAACCAGGTCATAGCTTTCTAGCACCACAGTGGCTTCCAAGTCCTCCTGTTTCTTTGAAGATTATAAGGGGGAGGTGATTTGACTCTTTGGGTATGGTGTCTACCTGCCAAGGAGAAGTCCATTGGGACCTAGTGAGGTGGAAGGACCCGATTCAGGGACTGGCACCCTCCACAACAGGCTGGGGAGGGTGGCACAGCACTTTTTACGTCCCTATTTATTCTCTGAGATCTCACAGCTCTTTGGTAAGGGCCGTAGTCCACACTCATCTTTCCAAGCTTACTGCTCCCTTTCAGGTCAGTGGTGGTGGGGAAGGAAATTATGTCTCTGATCTGTAACAAGACCCCTTTCCCTTCCTCCCTGTCCAGGAGGAGCACAGAGGACAGTCTGTTTCTAGCCACCCTGTAGCTTTGCTTGGATGCAGCATGAAAAATCATCTGGGCACTGGTGGGGGGAGTTTTGCTCAGGGCTGTATTGACAGCAGATCCGGGGTGAGAAGTTTCCTCTGGGTCACATTGAAAGGGAGCGTGAAAAGGATCAGCAACACTGTGTGGCTAAGATATTGCAGCATGTTTTGCCCTGGAGGGAGCAGGTACACGGTATCTGTGGTATATTAGTCTCTCCTTATTCTGCATAAGGCTCACCCTACAGTATACTGAGGACTGAAATACCTTATTCCCGCTACAGTCTTCTGTTTTGAAATAGAGTGCATGGACAAAAGTTCAGAGGGTGCATCAGGCACAGAGGTCCTCTTAAAGGTTCCTTGCAGCTCTCATATTCATGGCATCCCTCTCTGACTTTTCAGATTCTATGGGTCATCTAAGCCTTAAGGCACCAAAGAAAACCAGAGAGGGAGGGCAAAGTTTCTGGGGCTTGTTTGGATTGGTATTCTTATAGCAAACAGTAGGAAAGAAGTAACTCAATTCAGTATTTAGTTATGTTCCTGAAAAACAGAAACCACTTAACTATTTTACAGGGCTGTTCTTCCACTTTTTGCAGAAGTTTAGCCCTAATATCTATTGTACTAATAATGCCTAACACTGCCTCATGAGCAAGCCTATCAGCTCCAAGAGGAGAGAACAACACCACATTATCTTCTAAAACCATCAATGAAAGCAAGAGTCTCTTATATTTGCTTGAATAGGGGCAAACACTTCTCTGTTTAACATAGATCTAGTCTTACAGTCCAATTGAGAATGCCTTCCTGTAGAACACTACATGCTATTGAGGACAACAGAGCTCCTTAAAAGTTTAACAAAAAGCTTTTTCATGGAATTTTTTTCTGTGATTGAAAACTGCCTGCTGGGGGGCATAAAGGTTTGGGTGGCGGATAATATGCTTAATGCAAAAGAAAATGCTAAACATGTGAGAGCAAGGGACAGACAAGTTTCCAATTTGCCTCATAAAATTCTCAACATGTCACCCATTTAACCTCCAAAATATTTGTAGGGATTTGCCTTTTCATAGTCCCCATGCTTTTCTACAGCTCTTTTCTGGTTGGTATTGATTTAACTTGTGATTTTAAATACTAAGCTCCCCCCTACATGCACGGAGACAGCTCCCAAATGAATAAAGAGTACATTTCTTCAGGGGAAAAGCAAAATATGGTGGGATGAACTGATCTAACACAACTAACAGCACAATCTGCTGTACTTTCATCCAGTCTGGGGTCTTGTTGCACTTCTCAATAACCCAGCTAAATTTAATACCCTGGCAGAAACATAATCTACCAAAACCAGTCAAAGGTATTCTCTGTGGGTTGAATTGATGCATGGGAGGATGTTCAGAAAGAGCTAGGTCTGAACAGGTTACAGTGAGGCTTGCAGGGACAAGGCAGGGAAGACCTTCCACCTTTTCTAGGATGAAGCAGTTGCTTAGGCTGTCTGTCTGGTAGAACTGCACTGTCCCCATGTGGATACAGATGTAAGTAGCTTTGTGCCATACACTGCAGTAACTTACTTCTCTCGTTATCCATAGGAACATATCTGCCAGCACTAAGTACCTTCACAGCACTATAGTTGAATCCATGCAAGATATTGGGACAGAAAACATATACAACACACTAACCGTGCTCATACAATTATGAAAATAGAACCTGTGTGTGAACAAGCCTTTACTTGCTGGGATTAGCAAATTGCAAAGAGAAAGTGATTTTTACGACTGCACAATAATTCCTAGATGTGTCACTGAAAATGAACACCAATGTTCCTTTGAAGTCTGCTTTGAGGCCATCTGAGAGGCTTTGTACACTCAGCTGTGCCTAAGCTAACTGCATGAGTGCAGGAACAGTAGTGAAACCTCTAAAGAAAATACACACATCTTGCTGATGGCGTTAGGAGGAACAATTCCTCGTACATGTCCTATTCTTCCCTTCTGGAAAGGATGCTACTCTCCCCTCTTTTTAACTGTTTAGTTTTCCCTCTCCTTTGTTCAAAAACTGGCATACTTTGGTTAGATGTTTGGCGATACATGTATAAAGAATTTAATTTTGGCTCAAGATGTTTGTCTTAGGAGCCCAAAGATGCACATTTTTATGCCAAGAATGTCCAAAACTCAGTTACTCTTTATTCTGTTGCATCTAGGAGGGTATCCATCTCTGCTCTGCACAAAACCCAAGGAGCAGTCCTGCTCAGCAGAGGCAATGAAAAGCCAGACAGCTCTGCTCTGATTCAATACAATCTGCCATAAGGTGTTATTTTCATTTCTGTATCTGCAATATTAAAGAGGAAGGAGACAGAAATGTGGGTTTCTTGTGGCTTTGTTACTTCAAATACTCATGCTATGTCATCTCAAGATTTGCTTGTTTCTGGCATGCTCTCATTTCACAACCTACAGGGAACAGGAAAACACCAAGAATTATTCTGCTTACTTCTAGATGTGGAACACACAATGCTCATAATTGAATGGCAGCTTCATAAAAACATGTGGTAGTTATGAAGTTTGACTGCACTGTATGAAAATTGCCCTCAACCTTTTTAATCCTTGCTATATGCTACCAGCTGCATGTAACTATTCTGCCTTTGTGCTCTCAGCAAACCATTTAGCCAGGATGTGTTACAAAATGACTGGGGGTAGAAGGAGGGTGGAGAGAATCATATTTCCCGAAGTTTTCAAGGCAAGATCAGTACCTGTGTCTCCTGAGATAAAATGCAGCTCAAAAATTATGTATTTTGAGGTGTAGAATGAAAGTGGAGAAATAAAGTACAAAACACCCCAAACACTGAGAATGCATACATGATCTGAAGACTGACTCCTGCATTGCAAAGTCTCTGTGTTAACCCCATTGCTAGCTGGATAGCCGTTACTCAGAAAACTGATAGTAGCCAGTATTATAAGGGTCTATTTTCTCTGCTCTCCTAAATGAAGCACAGCTGAAGATGGAATGGCACGCAACGTTGTCTTTGTATTCCGGAGGATGTGGCTACTTTGTATCTTTCCTCATTGTGCAGAAGAAATCCACATCTGAGAAGTCATTCTGGAGGTTTGTAATTGCATGCAGATGATCACAAGTTGGGGTCTGATCTTTCCTGTCTTCGTAATACACAGTACTTTTAGTCATTCCCTGGGATTAAACTCCTGACATTCACAGCCAAGACCCCAGGTGTCTACAAAATGAATTAAAGTGGGACTCAAGAATAGATACGCAAAAGTGTGAAGTTCATATACACCAGTGAGCACCAAAGTGCCAATTTGGGTTCTAAACTATCTTTCACCTCTGCTTGGGACTTTCAACCATAAACCTGTAGTTGGACACCTAACCCAGTTCAATCGAGTTTCCTACCCAAGGTGATAGATCTACTAGATGATGAACCCTAGCGAATAAAACATTTGGTTCAAGTTCCTATTTCAAATTAAGCAGAACAAGTCTGAGTGTACCCAGTATGAGTGCATCACTTATCAAAAGACCTGTGTTCTTGGCTGCACCAATCTCAGATACGCAGATGCTACCTGGGAGCTCAGGGTCTTGGTGCCAGAGGCATGGGAAGAGTGAGTTTGGGAATCCTGCATCAGAGCCTTTATCTTTTTCTGGCATTGAGACCAGGTACTCCAAGGGGTGTCATGTCTTTCTAAGTCAGCCCACTGGTAGAAAATCTAACACCTATAAAATTAAGGAGAAGCTGATAATGTTGTTTCTAAGAAACTAATTGTTGGCTAAATATTCGACTTCTAAATTCAGCTCCCAAATCCTCTGGTTCAGACGCAAAAGAGGATGCACAGAGTACAGATGCTGAATAGGGGCACTACACGTCTATTGAAACAGGGTTAAGAAATTCTCACTAAAACCTAGCACAGCTGTCTTGCAACAGGACATCCTGATTCAGGTGCTGAGCTGGCCCTGCTAAGTCATGGCAACGCTGTCCTGAAGAACCACCCTTCTTTTACAAAGGGAAGGTTGCACTTTTTTAAAAACTACTTAAGCAACATGTAATACAGTATGGGTTGCTTTTCTTACTCCCACTATGTTAGCTGCAATTGAATGACAGCCAAATTCTGACCAAGAAGAAGACTCCACGCTGCTGGTTCATGTGATAATTTAGGATCCGCGAGGCGGAGGTTTAATTCACCACCTTTTGCTAGTGACTTTTGATGTGATCCCAAGTGACTTCCTTAAATCTTCCTTTCCTACAACTCCTTTTTTATAAACCTGGGTGTTGCCCTTTAGCTGCATATACTGATGGCTACTTACTCTCCACCTTTCCCTGAGCACACATACACAGGCAGATGAGCACTCAAATACTACCACAGTAGAGGCTACTGGGGAGCTTAGATAAAGTCAGTGTACGCAAGAAGAAAGAGAAGATCCCTCCTGTCCTTCACATAATGCATGTGCCTGCAGGACTATGGAAAGCACTGGCAGAAAAAGTGCTACTTTCCTTTAAATTCCTTAATTACTTTAAATATATGCAACCTGAGGATAATTTGCTGCTGATGGAACTATTTTTAACTGGTGTGATGGTGGCAATATTGGACTATTAATCAAGTGTCAGGACTAGCTATTTTTCATATACATAATAGGAAGATATACCTCACAAGAGTGTACAATATAAAACTGCTGGTACACACAGCTGTTTAAGTATTGGGGTCTTTCCAAAGTGCAAACTAATAAGAATTCACTAAAACAATGTGTTTTAATTAGAATTTGGGGGGGGGGGAATGCACGTTTTTTGTAATATAGAAAAGAATACTTCTATATAGGACTGCTGGTCCATTGCACTCCCTGGGAACTTGGACATTATGGCTGAAGGGTTTCAAGAGAAACAAGTGTGGGAGTAATTAAAGAAAAATATTTTTTAAATACTTCCAAAGAACCTTTATTCCAAAAATTGAATGGGAAGTTGTCCAAAATCAATTACCTAGATGTGCAGAGTGGAGCCAACAAGAGACAATAAAAGGGGCTTAGCGAGGTTACAAGCCCGAATCTGAGGTGGCGCGGTCCCTGCAACAGCAGTGGCAGGCAGCTCAAGGCTACACAGGCAGCCGGTGCGCCCAGGTGTGACTTCAGTGCCAAGGGATGCTGGGGACCCTCTGCTGCTGGATGAAAAAAGTAGTCATGTAAAGCGACAGCAGGGCTTATTTACTGAGAGAGTCCTTGGCTCCAGGGCGGACTCATGTGAGCCTCCTTTCCTACTGGGACACAATTGAAAGGCAGACATTGGCACAGATAATCTGCTCCCTGTATTTAAACAGCTGCCTTAGCCCCCCTGTGCTCTTTTGTTTCATCACTTCCTTCTTTAGTCATGTCCCATATGTAAAATGCAGTTACTCTTAGGAAGAAACCTGTAACACTGCTAGAGGATTTGTGTCTGGCCTTCTACCCTCCTTCCAACAGGACACACCAAAAAGTCTGTCCTAGAAAGAAATTGAATCTGTGGCAGTTTTCTTCTCTCCAAAACTGACTTTGACTTGAAGATTTCAGTTAAAGAAGAAAAAAACGCTACACCCTGCTGACAGACACAAGCAGAGGAAATAAAAATAAGAACAAAACAGGCAAGGGACCATTTTGGTAATACAAGCATACAGGCTGAAGCACGGCCAGGAGAATAAATGAGCAGACAGGACAAAGAATGAGAAGGTTAAAGCAAAATAATGAAGCCATGTGAGAGAGAGTTATTTAAGAATTCTGGAGCCTGTTTGCAAAAAGAAGGATAAGAAGAAAGATCCTAGCAAGGACACCATGAGCCATTAATTTCTTCCTGAGAAATGTGTTGTGTTGAAAAGTCATCTTTTCTTTGCCTTTAAATTCAACCTTCATGTTGTTTCTTCAGCATCTGATATTAATTTAAATAAAAAAGTATGTGACAGAAGAACACAAGAGGGAAAAGGAGGGCAAATTTTTAATACAAATTTTTAAATCCCTCAGAAGTTGTTCAACAGCCTTCACTTGCATCAGTATCAGTCTTCTTGCAGGAGAAATCACTGTGTTTTCTTCATCTCTAAGTCCTAATTGCTATAAAAGGATTTTAAAAGGTTTTCCTTTTGAAGCGTGCTTTTACATTTTGGAAAAGAGTAACTCCTGTACATAGCCTCAATAAAACAGCTAATCCCTCAAGCAGCTAGTCGCATAAAACCTGTTCATTTCTCGGCAACACCTAGGAGCACCAGTAACAAATGTGTATGAAACAGAGTTACTGCTAGACAAGTACAAAGCCTGAAAACAGTCTCTTTTCCTTACAACTTAAGTATGCATTACAGGCATTGCTCAGTATGTTTATTTTTCCAAGCATGTGGAAGAAAGGGTTAAATTGAGGATGCTGTAGCCTCTGCCATTTGTCAGTGCATTCCATCCAGAGCAGGGGGCTCTGGCTGTCCAGAGCATACAGCGTGCCTCATCTTTGCCTCTCGGCCAAGCAATACAGTGCTATTTGCAAGCTCTTCTATACTGTTTTCATGCAGGATAAGATAATTCATTTTGAGTGCAGAGCAGCATTTCCTGTGCCCTCAGACATGCCAGTCCCCAGGAGGCTGGAGTTCACTGCCTGCATGGTGGGGCATTGAGAATGCTGAAGCTGGTCTGCAAGACAGGGCATTCTCCTACAAAGATCTTTTCCTCTCTAATCATGATTTATCTGCTCTGCTTCTTCCTTCTCCTGCAGAAAAGCTCTAGAGCAGTATATTTTCCATGTGCTGCTGAATTCATTTAAGCAATCAGTTTTCTTGTCTCTGCACTTCTGTTTTCATTGCTGCTAGAAGTAGAAAGGCCAAAATGCCATGAGAAAAATTACTCTCACAACATTTCAAGCATTGCTAAAACAAAAATGTATTTACATTTTGGAAAATGCTTGCCCTTTTAAGAGTTCTAGTCCAATTTTGAGGGCCCAAGTTATGTGAATCAGTTAGGGATATTTTTGTCCATTCTCTTCTCTTAATACTAACATGGAGCACAACTCCCTTTTGCTGCATGCCGCTTTTATCTAGTCAATACAAGTAGAAAGTGGAGCAAAACTGAATGAGAATGACTGGGTTTTCTACTGGTTTCAAATCAGTCTTAAAGCAGGACAGCTGTTGAAAGAGAATGAGAAGCCAGATACATGGGGATATGTTCATACTCCTTAATGTCTCTGTGCCACGTTTAACCTTGAAGGTCAAATACAATATAAAAGTTACAAAATGCTTACAAAAACTTTTACAGTGAAACTTTTATACTTACAGATACAATACAAAAGTTAGGTGAAGTAAGCGAGGGAAACTGTCACAGGGAGAGGATAAAATAAGGTTTCTGGTCACAGTTCTTCTCTGACCCACTGCAAATCTGATCCTTTCCTATAAAATTTGCTAAAGGCGCTATCAAGTAGCGATATGTTATTCATTATCTACCCCGTGACCTCCTGTCATGTCCCCTTTAACAGAAAACTTTCAGCAAAGGAGAAATTTAATTTTCTAAAGCTGTTTACTTTTGTTACACTCCCTAAAGTGAAGCATGTTGTTTTAAGTCACATTGGTGAAAAGTCTGGATCTGCTTATTAGACTGAAATTAGACATTTCAAGTCTCCACAAATGCAACTATTTCAAGATTTGGCAGTGACTTTAAGTGAATAGGAAGGGGTTTCCTAACCACAAAAAATGTACAAGTAGTTACTTTAATCTTCTGTAAAGTCAGAAGCGGTTGGTGTGTTGTAAGAAAAGCCACTGCTGGCAGATGAACAATTGTTTAGTTCCTTCATCTGTAGTTACCAGCATGATTCAAACATAATGTGACCATGTCTAAGAGCCCAAAATGTAATAAGTGAAAATCTTTCCAATAGATCACATTTATTCAGGTTTAAAGCCTGCAAGTTTCTGTGACAGAAAAATTCTTGAAGGTGCATAGGTGGGGTAGAGATGCAGACAGATTAGGTACCCTAGAGCGTAGCCCATCACCTGTGCCATTGAGGTGACACATGTGGGCTTCCCAGGGACACAGCCACCCCAGCACCAAGGAGCCTCACCAGATGCCTGGTCTGGGCAGGGAGGAGCAGCCGGGGATGCACGCAGAGGCTTCCTGGGAGGAAACAGAGACCAGATGAGCAGTGCAGCAGAAACCAGGAAGCCCTTTGAACAATAATCGCAGTGATGACGACCGCACAGATAGGCCACCCACTCCTTGGGTGCACTTCAGCAGCAGGTGGAAGCCAAGGGGAGGAAAGGAGGAGCTGGAGTAGGCTCTCCTCTTCCACCCCTGGTGACTGCTTTCCAAGTCTGTCCTGAAGGCAGAAAAGGAGACCCATGGTGGGCAAGTCTGGACCCTGACTGCAGCAGCTGGGACATCTCTAAGGTGTCTCTGAAGAGAGTCTGGGGAAGTGGGAAGATACTTAACATCTAGGCTTAGATAAAAATTGCAGTTTACATTTTATTTTACCTGTTTTCAGTCCTATAAATACAGCCTGACTTCAGATCTCACTGAAAAACAATTTTTGTTTTCTTCTACTCTCAAGCACTCTCTTGGTGCTGCAGGGAAATCAGGATAAATCCAACAGTGGGCTGTCTCCATAGGGAACAGATGGAGGACAGAACAAGGGGAAACACAGACCACTTGGAGGGAGCTGCATGCAGCAGGTGTGTTGTGGGAGGGTTAGGGCCTGGGGAAGGTGACCTGCCAGCCTGCCACGGACCACCGTGCTGCAGTCCATGTACCACAAGAGGATGAATTACTCCCTGCAAGGAGTAATTGATCAGGAGAGATCCTAGGGCCCTCAGAAAGACCCAGCACCACAGCTGCCCTCACCTCCTCTCATCAAAGAGAAGCATAAGCCTGGTGGACTTAGCTCTGAACATGTATTGGGGAAAACTGAGGCTATGCATTTCTCCCACACACATGCTTCTTCAGACACACTGTCTACAATACTGGGTTTTGAAGAGGGGGAAGCTTATAGCTGGCAGTCAGGAAGGGATACCTGGGTTAAAAGTGACTCAGGGCAGCTCTCCTTTTCACTAAACCTACAGAATACCATGAAATAAGTAGAGCATGCTTGAACACCAGAGGTAACCCTCTGCACCATGAGCCCTTTCTGAAGTCCACACTATCATCTGCTTACTCCATGTAGATATACCACCACTTGCAGGGGGCCCCAGCCTAAAGCAAAAAGAATTACTGCTATTGCATGTCTGTTTCCCTGGGGTATAAGTCCTAAACCTTTCCCAGTGCTGTGCAACAAGGGGGCAAAAAAAAAAAAGTAAAAGCAAAATAAAGCTTGCAAAGTCTGTTGAGGTTCTGTTTTACAGAAAATCTATCTTTCTCTAAATTTTAGGCTTGAACAAGGTCAGAGCAGTACTTCCAGGCCAAGCTGGCAAAAAAATACTGATAATTCAATTGAAACAGGCTTTCTTTTATGGTAAGATCAAATATACAGCACAATTTTTTTTCCAAGAAGCAGTCATAAGAAGTTCAGACCTGCAGATTCTCACTGACACCTTACATGATTTAGCACCAGAAATTTAAGCTGAACCTGTAGTAGCAGGGTGCAAAGCTAATTGACACTCCTCTTCTATCTACCAGAGTGCCTCACAGAGACATAGAAGTCAATTGGCCTTCACCTTCCAGGAGCCTGGAGCATCTGATGTGTGCTGGAGTTTGGAGAGGTACCATAACTCTACAAGCAGATCTGAGGAGGCCACTGATTTAGGCAGGAGATGGACCAGGAGATCCCCCAGCTCAGGAAGGAAGTATTCAAGTTTGCTCTTGACTACATGGAAACAGTTATATTAATCACTGTAATCTGGTAAAAATAAGCCAATAGATGTATAATTCCATATCTGGTGAAAGTAGGGAATATGAATCCAGAAGAGAGATTTCTCCTAATGTCCATATAACAGTATCTCAGGTGTGACCACATCACTTGCCCCAAAGGCACATGGCAGCACATGTGTCACAGTGCAACCATCAGTCAGCCTGTTCGTAGCATTCAGCACAGAGAGACACTGCCAAACAGGAGCAAGCCTAACAGGGGGCCACCGGGATGCTCAGCACACATGCCTTGCAAGAAGAGGCTGTCTAGCCTGGAGAAGGCAAGGTTTCAGGGGGACCTTCTTGCTGCCACCAGCCACTTCATGGAAGGTGTAGAGATATTGGAGTCAGACTCTTCTCATATGTGCTCAGTGGAACACAAACTGGAACATGGAAACTCCAACTTGGTATAAGGGAAAAAAAATTGCTCTCTGAGGATGGTCAAATGCTGAAACAGATGCTGTAAATCTCCATCTGTGGAGATAATCAAAACCCAACCAGACCTACCATGAACAATCTGCTTCAACTGGACCTGCTTTGAGCAGGATTTTGGATTAGGAAGCCCCGGAGTTCCCTTCTGACCTTCATGACTATGATCTGATTCTGCAATTCTGAACATAACCACAGTTTCCACTAGAGTAATAAAATCACCGATATCCCTAAAGCAAATCATTCAACCATCATTTGCTTCACTGCACTGGTGTTTAGACTACTTTTCATCATTCTTGACTTTGTCTAGCCTTTAAGGTCTTTAGAATAAGAGTAAAGAAACAGAAAATCAACTTCCATGGATAGAAAGGGTGCTAAGTGCTGATCTCAGGTTTTATTGTTCCATGCATGGACTTGGAATAAAGAACTTTGGGTGGGGTTGTGGGGTTTTTCTTTTTCTTTTTTAACTGCACTGTATTGTATTTAAGGGCTGCTTCTAGCTTGTAGCTGCAGGGCTTCATGGGACACTGGTGTGTTCAGTGGAGTAAAAATTCTCTACTCTGCTACAACTCTACTAACAATAAAGTATATCTGAGAACTCAAGACCCATAGTCATCTTATTAATTCAGGTTCAAAAATGGTGCTTAAATTGCTATGAACTTTCTTTCCTCTTTACACATTCTCCACTCTTGCGCCCTCAATCTTCATGAAGAGTGGTATCACTAACCCCAAGTGTAGGTAAGCAAAATTTGCCCATTGCTGATTTGGGACCTATAGGGCTTACTTGCTTTTCTCCAGCCGCTTTGGAACAATAAAGTTTTCCCATTTCTATATCTTTGCACCAGTTTTTCATTTCTATAGCTTTGCATCCGTTCCTTTGGTCAGACAAAAAACCCTGGAAACCTCACTCTACCAAAGTGAAAAAAGAAACTTTTTTGCTCTTTCTCTTGTCTCCATTCTCTCCACCTTTCCACCAAATCCCCTCTCACTCATCAACAATTTCTAGCCACATTCCACTGACTGGATTTGCCTGCTGTGCAAAGTGATTTTCACTAATCTGCTACTTGGGAGGTAATTGTTAAAACAATTTGTCCATATTTATCAGTGGTGTAACAACATTGATTTCAGTTGGAGTCACACAAGGAATTAATATGGGCTATTAATTTTGCAGAAAGCTTTTCATATGCAAGTAGGTGTGTTGTGCTATTACCAAGAGTGTTGATGACTCCTCCGGTTCCTAGGGCAGATACCAGTTGTTGTGGGGAGCTCTGCAGTGTCTTGTCATAAGAAGATTTAATTCACTCTAGAAGAAAACTCTTGGAAGCTATTTTTTGTCCAGTGGGCTTATTTGCTTTACCTGCTAACTGCATTTAACATTCATTTTAAATTTTCATAGAAAATGAAATAGTACATGGTGCGCGATACTTCTAATGATAATGTGCTATCACTGTTGACCCAGTGTTCAGGAAAAGGATGAAGCTTGCCTATGTAATGAACCTAAGCTCCCTTTCACAACAGATGATTAAACCCTTTTTAATAAGGGCTTGTGTACAATGCACTAAGACTGACCTAAAACCTGGAGCAACCAGATTTCCATGCAACATTTTTTCTTGTAGATGGTTGGTAGTCTTTTCATGTAAGTGAAAATTTGGACATTTCTCTTTTAATAAAACATAATGCGAATTACAAACTGAAGTTCAGTGTTCCTAAGGTCTTTTCATTTGATACAAAAATTAAATTTGTGCTATGACCATTGGTCTTTGTTATTTTAACAGGCTGGGAGATTTTTAATGGTAAGTCCTGAAAACTGGTGCTGTAGAAATCAGGAAGGAAGACTTGGGAGGGGGGGAAGGCTAGCAGACAGATAGGAGATATTTCAAGTTTCTGCCATCTGGCAAGAGCCATGGGAGGATTACAGACTATTTATAGTAGGTGGATATTTTAATGAAAATAACTATTAGTTTTAATCAATTACATGACATCTATGTTAGTATTGAGTTTTAATGAAAATTTGTTGTTTAGATACATGATCAAACCTGTAGCCATTGTTTATAACTATATTGCATATTGATAGGTCATGTTGTCTTCACAACCCTAAAGGTTACAAAGCCAGATTGTTTGAAAATCCTAACAACTCTGAAGACATCATGAAGCAGTAGTATAATGATATTTATGGGGATTATGTGCAACTACTACAGGATTTAACACAAACTCCCTGAAATCTGCCTGCATTTATCACACCGATGCAACCAGGCACAAGGAATTGAGAAATTTGTAGCTGCAAATTACAATTTGTCCTTTTGGAACACAAGTTCTGTTAAAAGAAGGACTTCTGAATGACCAGTCTACATACTCAAAGGATAAACTCATGTTTTCATCCCAGTGTGCCCTAGCTTTGTACAAAGAGAGCAAGGGACAGCAATGCTAAGAACTCTAGTTCTATAAATAACCAAGAGCAAGCTTTCTCAGCAAAGTGTAGCTGATCTGACTATGAAGACTATCCATTGCTATCTATAGCTAAAGAATAAGTATTTTTAAAAGATCAGAGGAGGACTAAAAATAAGCTAAGTACTTCCAAGTATATTTTTGAAATGCAGGTTTGAAGTTCAGCACTAACTGAAGCCGTGGACAACAGGAGAAACCATCTCCTGTCCTGTAGAGAAATTCCCTCCTGAGGAACAAGCCCCCAGGGAGCCAGCTGCAGGCAATGGTGGCTGAGGCATCTGTTGAGGGCAGCAGACTGCATGGTCAGCAAAAAGGCATAAGTGAGCCTTGGCCTTGCTGTCCATGTCATCTGCACCAGACGAGATGAGGACAGCACAGCTCAAAGGGAAGACTGAGGCCCTCCAGCCCCACCTCAGGACCAGTGGCAGGGTACAAACATATTGTATCTCTGGGCCCAGTTCTACAAATGAAAGAGTAATCCAAGCCCATCAACAAGAGTGGAATTTTTAGTAGTAGTTTTATTATGTGGTGACTTGATTAAGTCCTGGTGCAACCACAGGTGAGGGCTTACCTTCATAAGGCTGTCAGAGGCAGGTCACAAAAGCAGTTTTGAGACCATCACCAAGGAGGTCCTACCTGTCAATTTAGACCTTCTCCTAAAGAGCTGCTCAGGGGAAAGCCCATCACCGACCTTAGTAGAGCCATGAGAAGCAATGCGTGGCTAGGGCACTCTCGGAGCACCACACAGCACTAACACCACCGATGTAAAATGGGAGTAGAAAAGGAAGAGGGAAAAGGAAAAAGTTTCAACAGATGCTGTTCACATGATAATTAGAAAGTAGAAATATAGGATTAAAAAGGATATTTTTAAAGATAAAAAAAAAGATCATGAGAAGAGAAGAAATATTTTCAACCAGATCTCTCCAGAATGAGGTGTATATTAGATGGATGGTTTTATTAAAGCCACCTTTCTAAGCAGCATCCAGAGGGTTCTGCAGCATGTGCCTGAAATAAAAATTAGACACAAACCAGGAGCACACAGATGAAACCTGGCCAAACCTCCAGGGAGACTAGCAAGTTCCCAAGTGTGCTTGTAAGTGAAGGATCATCATGCTTGCTTTATACACACCCATTAAACTCACATGATGAGTAGCACTGAGGAAGCACGGTCATTCTAGTGTAAAACCAGCATGAGATCAAACTGGGAGGAATAAACTGTGTTTTACTGTAGCCTGTCACTTCTTATATAGGTTATACAGGTGAGAGACCCAGAGCCTTGACCAGAATAGGGAGCCGTACTGGAGCGTACAGTGGGTCAGAAAGGCAGTACAGCTTTCTTTCAGTGATATTTAATGGCTGAGGCTTTGGGTATGGGGAAGCATTGGGCATAATTTCACATCACCTCTGAGTGGTAAAGGCTGAGGTGTGTTCACAGCACCAGCTGGGAGTTCAGCAGTGGGACAAGGGTGCAAGAAGGGTGTGGACAGATGTGGACAAGAGGGAAGGGGCTGCAATGCTCACCAACAGCTGTGCTAGGTACATGGGAGACAGAAGTCTGGCAATCATTTAGATAAATCAGTTATTTCAGTGCTTGTGTTTATGGCATTAATCTCTATTCCTACTACACATCTTTCTCCTTTCCTCTAAGAATTCAAGTGTGTAGCAGGGCTGTAGGATCCCATGCTGAAAAGCTAGTAAGCCATGCAGACCTCGCTTTTTGGTGAGCCAGAATGCCACAGAGGCTTATCATGATCAGATCAAATGTTGGCAGGCACACAGGGTGCCACACCATCACATCTGAGCCAGCAGGGACTCTGTCACAGCCCCCTCTGGGTACCTTCCCCCTCCACCTTCCTTCTCTCCTGACTTTTTTTTCTGCCTTTCAGCAGACCCTGAGATCACAGCACATTTTGATATTTCCCTGGGTACCACCTAGCCTACGAAGACTGACTTGACAAGGACCATACCATGCGCATAGCAGAGCTAAGCACCAGGACCTGAACGCCTGGCCATGGTGGGCAACCCAACCCACCTGCCTGGCAGAGCTAGCATGAGCAAGCAGCACCTCCCATCCTGGAAGCACCAGGAGACTGAGATTTCTCCCCATTCACACTTGTCTCCTTGCTGTCAAAATCAGGAGCAGGGACTGCAGTGTGTAGTGGTCCTGACAGCAGGACCGACACCTTCTTTTCCACTCTGAAAGACCAACAGACAGACCACATGCTGTATGCAGCAGCCCTGTCTGAGGGAGGGACGTTCACAGGTTCTGATTAAGCTGCTTTGGGCACCACCTGGATCCCATTTCAGCATGCCCTATTTTTCACTTTTCATTCTTTTCCTTTGTAAACTAATCAATACATTTCAAAAGGTTGGCATGAATTTTGAAGTGTGCTTGCCACAGCAGACCAAATTGGTATCTGTACTCAAAACACCACACTGTTTCTCACAGTGAGAGGAAGAGTCATACCATCACCTCTGAACTCCATAGGCCCAGTTAGTCCACCAAAAAATCAACACAGGAACATCAAGCAACACTGTTTTTTCTAGTAATAGGAGAATCCAGTAGCAGCCCATCGGGACAACACTGCACGAGAGGAGAGGAGAGAGATGCCCACGAGTTAGGTGGTCGGTTCCACAGCAGCCACTGCCAAGCCCAGCAGGACCACAAGGAATGGGGTCTGTTGGATAAAACCCCTCCATCCCCCCAGCTAGCCAGGTGAGGGTTAGGCAGGGCACAGAAATTTTAACAAAGGGACCCATGTAGCTGCTGTGAGCTCACACAGCAGCATATGGTTATGTTTTCCTTTTCAGCCATTTGATCAGCTGAAAAGCCTTTCTGTTCCCAGGGAGGTTCTTGAATTCATTTGCAGCTCAAAGAGCGGACAGTGGTGGCAGGAGGTGGGGTAGGAACCTGCTGCTGTCAGAGCTCTGGGTCCCGGGGGGTGGCTGCAGGGGACACCGGGGTGGGAGTGCATGGATACCCCATGCAAAAGAGCCCAGAGATGTGGGAGATGCAGACAGGCTGGCGGAGAGGCAGCTGCAAGCAGAGCCATCAACAGAGGCTAATTTTACAAGCTGAAACAACAACAATAATGGTATAGGCGTGACAAACCTCGTCACAGCTGGTTTGGGATTCAGCCGGCTTTATGTTGTTTTGATTAGTCTGACAGTCGGCTGGTGGGATGCTTGTATGGGCACATGTGTGGGCGGGAGGATAAACACAGCTGAACAAATCTGGTCCCTCATCTTGCTTCTGCACAAGCAAATGGGCTTATCCTCAGCTCAGATGAGAGCCGTAGCCATGCTCCCTCCCATATCCAAAAAGGTGCAACTATATTTCATGGCAATGTATCACAGGAGCATTTGTGACAATTCGGTTGATGTTTATTACTATAGACAAAGCATGCTGCTTTTAATGCTTTGTCAAGCTGGTGAAATTCAGACAGCTGTGAAGAAGGAAAAAAAGGTATTGAATCATGTGGGGAGAGGAGCAACATCGTGACAGAGAAAATATGACAGTTTAAATAGGATTCTTCCCTGTCAGGCTGAGATACCCCTCCAGAAAGCCTACTTTCAACCAGCTCTTTACTGCAGAAGCTAGACAGACTTCATTCAAAGCCCATATTTTTGTTCCTATGGTGTGTTAGTGGCAACTGGTGTAAACACAAACTGCATCTGAAAGGAGAGCTGGCTCTAGGGTACTGGGGAAGGGAGAAAGAGGGAAAATATTAAGCCATTAGAAGGAGTGAAAGCAAGTGTATGAATGGGTTAAGAAAGAAAAAACACCATCAGCCTCCCAAAGTAAATTATTTTGGGGTTCTCCAGCCTCTTCAGGTATACTCTAAACCTGATATCCCTGCCCCTGTTTTAAATGGATGGTTTGACTTTATCCAATTCCACAACCTTTTTAAAAAGACAACATATCTTTCCTGTAACTTATATAGAAATATAATAGAAAATCATCTTAAACCGAGAGCAATGTAAGCTCTATCTTCTGTCTTCCCCTACAGCTTCTGAAAATTGGAATTTTTTTTACAATGAATGGTAAAATATATTATAGCAGTCACAAGCCTCTCCAGGGGTTAATAAATGAGCACAGATGGCTGAAAAAGCACAGCCAAGACTTTATGCCTCATGGTGGATCCAAGGTTGTAAACTCGTGCCTACAGTTTGCTAATCTGCCCCCAACAGCACTTCAGTGCCCTGTGAAATCTTCATTATCACTGAATTCCTCTTTAGAGCACCCAACAAGTCAGAGGTGCTGAGAGGTGGTAACCCCCAGATTACCACTACAGCCTTTCCTGCCTCCTCTCCCGTTTCTGCCATCTAAGGGGGGTGTGTGTGTCAAAACTCCCTAACACACTTTATATCTGCCAAGGCACTTTAAATCACATCAGCTACCTAGATTTATTTCATGGACTCCACCAGGGGAGAAGCAGCAAGCCTTTCACTGGCACAAGAGTTTTAAGAATACTCATCACATTATTCACATCTATTAACACTCAGAGTTTGATGCAAAAGACCACTTTATCTCCAGTTCTGTTATCTGTACCCCTGCCAACGATATCCTCTTTAGCTAGAATGCAACGAGGATAACATACTTAAAACATACTTAAGCAATAGCAAAGCGGGAAGTGGAAAGCCGAGATGCTTTGTGCCCATCTGTGAGTTGGAAGGGAACCAAAGGACTTCAAAAAGTAAGCATAAAACAATGGATATAGATGTTCAAAAGGAAGAGGAAAATGGTTTGCCCAACACTGTTTGCCTCAAGCTTGCCTGAATAAGAAAAATCCATATTCATGCAAATGGGAGGTGAGTGGAGCCTATTGATATGAATTTACTTAAGCAAAGGGTGCAATATATCCTATATAATTTATCTTGCTTTTGACTCTGGTATGTTGCATAAGGTATGTGTTACATGCCACCATGCAAATAATGGACTTTTTTCACTTATTTACTATTGGACATTTGGTAGAAGTAACTAATTAAATAAATTATTCCCTGTATATTGTTCAGACATTTGGAAATGAGCTCGTAATGAAAAACCCCACTTTTGATCTATTTTTTTAAGTAAAATATAGCAAAACTCTTTGGAGTAGACATAATTTGTCATTCAATCAGCACCAAAAATAGGTGCTGATCCATCAACACCATAGTTTGTATGTCTTATCTTGCAGAGAACAGTCTTTAAAGTGAGCTAAAATTTATAAAACTTACACAGCATCCAATAACTTTTTTATGGGTACAAAGACTGTTAAAATTGTTTGCATTAATGATAACATGCCTCAGTCTTAATCCTGATATTCCAGCAATGGAGAGCCTTCCATTTGTCATATAAGGAGTTTTTTTCTGCGTGGAGTGGGTTTCCCATGTCTAACATCAGTGCTGCTTTTACACCTCATTCTGAGGCAGAAGAAGGATCAGGGTCAGAGCATGGCTCCTTGTGGTCTCTGGGTCTGACCAGCCCAATATGCAACCTAGAACATCTCTGAACCCTTTCCCCGATCACAGAATCACAGAATGGGTTGGGTTGGAAGGGACCTTTAAAGGTAATCTAGTCCAACCCCCCTGCAACAAGCAAGGACATCTTCAGCTAGATCAGGTTGCTCAGAGCCCCATCCTGCCTGACCTTAAATGTTTCCAGGGACGGGGCACCTACCACCTTTCTGGACAACTATCATGAAATGGAGTGGTTTGGACCTCTTAAAGAATCACCATCAAGGGTATTAGCAAAAATGATTTAATAGGAATTTATATAAAAGTGTGACTTCACAGAATTCAATGGCAAGGTTCACTCTATTACTTAATACATGGATGAAACGTACACAGGAAAATTAAGTCAAAATCAAACTAGAATTATGTATACAGAAACCACCAATGCAAAAGATTAAGAGAGAAATGTACAAAGGAAAAATGGGTTAAAATTGATCTATTGTGATTGGTACAGAGATGGAATTTGTAAAAAGGTTGGGGAGACCCTCCCATTGAGTCACAAAGTTCAGAGAAGACCCCCTTGCTTTCTAATCTCCTGTCAGAGTCTAGGTGCAGCTGGATTGACTCCTAGTTCTCAGACTTGGTCAACTGTTCGTGACTAATAAGAGGGACAAAAAAGGGTAAGGAAATTCCTTCCGCTGAGTCATGAGGTTCAGAGAAGACCCCTTTGCTTTCTAAACTTCTATCAGAGTCTAGGTGCATCCGGGTCAACTTCTAGTCCCAGACTTGGTCAACTGTTTATATCTAAAGGGATTATAATAGCAGCCTGAGATTCATTCACAGCTGAATAAAGTTCACAACAGTGACTTATGTAAAAATTTGAAAAGCAATGTTTGTAATATACTTGCTATAGAATATTCAGGTTAGTACACACACATGTGAAAAGACACTAAGAGATACACATATAAGCGAGTCAAAGAGGTATACCTGTTAAAAATTCCCCTCAAGTTCAGTGAAAATATTCACATCAAATACTTTGGCTTCTTTCTCAATGGGCAAAGGGTTGAGCTGCAAGGAGTGAAGAGTAACAGCCCAAGTCTCGTCGGCTTTTGGCAACAGACCTCTGACCTTTGCCAACTGAGAGTTTGCAAGATCTGAGAGATGTCCCACTCAGAGGGAGATGCTGATCACAGCCTGCTGAGGTCCAGAAGACCTCGAAGGGTCACACTTAGCACCACTATTTATAGGTGTGCGAGATGATTGGCTTTAGTCATCAACAAATTACTGGGATTGCAGTAACAGTGGTATCATTTCATATGAGTTACAATTCAGATAAGGAAGGCTCCAAGGCTGTCAGAGAATGACTTAAGATTCAGATACGGGATACTCCAAGGCTCTAAAGTGGGGATTGAAATGTGTCCCAAGGTTGTCAGAAAATGAATAATTATCACTATTCCCTTCCTCAGCTTCAGCCAGGCAACAGGAGCCCTTGGTACAGTCAGTGAAGCTCCCTACTTGGCCATGCAAGAGTTCCTGGTATGGTCAAGGAACTCTTAACTGCCCAGCTCACCACACTTATGCTAAGGCCTAACGAGACTTCCTGAATTCATAGATCGGCCCAGAGAGGGGGAAGAAATGTACCACCACAGCAACACCACCCTCATCATAAAAAATTTCTTCCTTATATCTAGTCTGAATCTACCCTCTTTCAGTTTAAAACCATTACCCCCTGCCCTGTCACTATAGGCCCTACCAAAAAAGTCTGTCCCCATCTTTCTTATAAGACCCCTTTAAGTACTGGAAGGCTGCTCTAAGTTCTCCCCAGAGCCTTCTCTTNCCTGTGCTGAAGGCCCCAGAGCTGGACACAATACTGCAGGTGGGGTCTCACCAGAGCAGAGCAGAGGGGCAGAATCACCTCCCTCGACCTTCTGCCCATGCTTCTTTTGATGCAGCCCAGGATACGGTTGGCTTTCTGGGCTGTGAGCACACATTACTAGCTCATGTCCAGCTTTTCATCTACTGGTACCCCCAGGTCCTTCTCTGCAGGCCTACTCTCAATCCCTTCATTGCCTAGCCTGTATGTGTGCTTGGGATTGCCCCGACCCAGGTGCAGGACCTTGCACTTGGACTTCTTGAACCTCATGAGGTTCACATGGGCCCATTTCTTGAGCTTGTCCAGGTCCCTCTGAATGGCATCCCATTCCTCAGGCGTGTCAACCGCACCACTCAGCTTGGTGCCATCTGCAAACTTGCTGAGAGTGCACTCGATCCCACTGTCCATGTCACTGATGAAGACATAAAACAGTACTTGTCCCAGTATGGACCCCCGAGGTACACCACTCACCACTGATCTCCATCCAGACACTGAGCTGTTGACCACTACTCTGAATGCAACCATCCAACCAATTCCTCATCCACTAAACAGTCCATCGATCAAATCCATACCTGTCCAATTTAGAGAGGAGGATGTTGTGGGGAATCATGTTAAATGCCTTACAGAATTCCAGATAGATGACATTTGTAGCTCTTCCTTTGTCCACTGATGTAGTCACTCCATCATAGAAGGCCACTAGGTTGGTCAGGCAAAACTTGCCCTTGGTGAAGCCATGCTGGCTGTCTTGAATCACCTCCATGTGCCTTAGCATAGCTTCTAGGAGCGTCTGTTCCATGATCTTTCCAGTCACAGAGATGAGGGTAACAGGTTGTTCCATTTCAAAGCCAGCTTTGTGTTGCTATGAGGACAACTGCAGAATCAATGCAATGTAAGGTTTGGCACTGTTGCTTTCCATCTGGGAGGCTGGTACAGAAATGGCCACAACAGTGTGGCTTCCCTGCCAAATCCACAGAGACTGGCTAGCTGTACATGGGTTGGATTCAACCGAGAATGAGTGTGTTCTTGCTGAAATACATCTAATTTGACCACAACTTCAGGAAGTTTCCAACAGCAATTCTCTCATCTGTTCCTCTGCTCAGGCATAACGAAGGGAAGGAATTTCAGTCACTCACAACATTATGATGAGCAGCAGTGAACGTAACCATTCGTTATGGATATTATAACCCAGCAGCACCAACTGTGTAGTCCTGCTGGATACAAGCTAGCTGCCCACCCCACCCAAAATCTATTTTGTCAGAGAGCATGGGAGATAACAGAAACCAGTTGTTTCCATATGCAACAGATTGGCATATTCTATCATCTATCAAAATTAAAAAGCAATTTGCCACATTGTCAGGATTATCTAGGACACGCGGTACAAAACACAGAGGCAACAGTGTAAATGCAGAAACTTGCTAACATGGAAAGGCAAACCAAAGGATTAACTGATGAAATTTAGCATTCCAGCAGCAAAAATGAAATTTAATCTATATCTCACTTTACTGTTTGTTGATTTATTCTAGTTTATCAATGTACTGGCCCATACAAAACTCTACCTCAGGAGTTCACTATATGTGGGACTCTGGTAAATCTTTATTAAATATAAAACTGGTGTAAGGAAGACTGAATTGGATCTAATCTTCAATCCATTCCTGATTACAGGGTGGGCCTCTGTGCTTTCTCTCCACTGTATCTTGAAGTATTTATCAGGGGGCTTGCAAGCCAAACCCAATGGCTTATCATCTAAGGTTGGGAGATGGAGCAACCAAGTGCTCATAAGGAGATCCAAACCAGTGGGTATCAACTGTAATAGAGAAATCATGCCAGATGTGATTTTATAGCAGGGTTGACAGTGCATGCACAAAACAGAAAACTCCCACAGGCAGCAGCTTGCTGAGGTTAGGGAAACAGGCATTTTTTCCACACCAGAGTGCTGGACACACAGGGAAGGAACTGGAGAGCAAGTTAAAAAGAAGCATGGGTCCCAGTCAGGAGCAGCACCTCCTGCACCCCCCCAGCCCAGCACCCCAACTGCAGCAGCACACCCAGGTCTGCAGAGTTTTTCCCTGAATTTGGCCAGCCTACACACATTGTGACAGAAAAATCTAATTTTCCCTGAGCTGCTGAAGAGGCCTGCACCAGCTGTGTTTTAAATAAAAGGACTATCTGTGGGGGAGCAGAAAGAAATTTGGAAATCACAGGTGTCCCTGGAGAAGCGGAGGGACACAACCACCACATAATGGCCCAGTGATGGTTAATGGCAGTTCACCAGAGCTTTATTCCTACTCTCCTTACCAAAGATCGGTCAGATGTTTCCAGCCAGATCATCTCTGATATAGCAACTTCATTTCTCCAATCACGATAATTGTTCATATCCTGCCATTATAAATAAAGTTTTAAAGGATCTCTGATTTTCATTTTCTCCATAACATTTCATTTTCAGATGTACTGCCAAAACCACTAACACAAAACCAGGAAAATATAAACAATGAAACTATGTATTCCATGTCTGAATTAACAGTAGGCTATTTTTTATCTGTATTTAGAAAGGAATTATTTTCTACATAATATTTATTTGAAAAAAAAAATTTAAATCCTCTTGTCATTACTAAAAAAAAAAATCATTATTATTTTATGCTTGACATAACATTACCTGCTTCTGAACTGAACAGAAAAACCTTAATTCCATCAAGCTGCTATCACATGCTATGCCATAAGTTAATGTCTTGACTGAATTACAGTTTTTCAGTTCCTTTCCATCATTTATTTCATCAAACCTACTTCTAAAAAGAAAATCTTGCCTTCATCCAAAAATAAATCTGGCTGAAAACAACTCCAGAGGCCTCCACAAAAAGTGATTAAATAATGAGGTCTGGCAGCAGCTGCCAAGCATAAGAAAGCTCAAACAGAGCACGAATTTTGATCTTTATGGTCCCTACTACCACCTCACTAAGGGTCTGGAGAGATTTGGGTTCTGAGATCAGGACAAAGTGTGACCACAGTAAGCACTTGGCAAAAGCCAAAATGCAAAATTTCCTTCACGTGGAAAAACTCACAGAGGACTTCAGGGGACAACTCCCCAGTCACCTTGGAAAAATCTCTGCAGTCTGTGTTTTCATGAATACTTAAAGAGTTGGCTTAGTAGCCTTAATAAGTCTAATCCTAGAGGCCAAACTTGGCTCTCATTTGCACAAGAGAAAAACCTGGGTTATTCTAGTGATGCCAACCAGCAGTCCTCAGGATGATGTCCATGATGGGGCACAGGCAGTTTCCTGTGCAATCCAAGCAAATGCACCTCAGAGCTGTAGCAAGGGACCACCAATGGCATTAAACTTGCCAACTGCCAAAGATCATTTGATTCATTACTGATCTGTCAATAGAGGTTCAGGCACCAGTCTTCAAATAAGCCAGCTGCACATCGCCAGTTCTTTATTTCCATTTTGCAAGCAGGATTAAAATCTGACCCTTCTTCTATTTTCTTTCAAAGCACTGTACATACCATGAGTGTATGAGTTTTCTGTCACAGGCAAATGCTCTGAAACATGGTAGGTAGGTAGAAACCCACTGTCTTTTCACAGAAGACAATATAATCCAATTTGTCAAAGCTTTCACACAGGAAAGGATACAAAAATCAGATATATTAAAATAATGTCAGTATCAGTATGAGAAAGCTGTTACACAGTGTCACTGCCCCTTTACCGGTGAGTTACCACCAGCTGTTGTAGGAGATGGGTTGGCCACTTTCTGCTGGATCATAGTGCTATTCTCATCTCCTCCACAGGCAGAAGACATGTCCTCCAACAACCTAAGCTACCTCCTGGAATGAGGACTGTTTTCGCATGGACACCGCTGCCAGACACAGTCAGCAGTTACCCAATTTTATTGTTGTAATAAATTATTACTCATTTTCATATGCCTTTGATTTAGGATTTTCAAGACACTGCTCAGAGAAAACCACTTAACGGAGTCATTCAAACCTAACCAGAAATTACTGGAAACATTAAGGGTAATTTATTCTTGCAAGACTACCTAGGCTAATTTTGCAGCCCTAAGAACTTCAGAGGTAATTTGGACTAATCTGAAATGCTGGATGCTTCTGCAAAACAATCAGTAAAAAAGCTCTGTTTTCGCTAGGCACTAGTTAACACTACATAGGAAGATATCGTGCTCTTCAAATATTGCATTGCTCATCCCATATCAGAAGTGACTTTCAGAATATCAAAAGGCCAGAAAGGTCTTTGGAATTTGGAGGAGTGGGGGGTGGATCCCAAATTTGTACATGAGAGTGTTAATCCACCCTCAGGCAACATATCAAGTTTGGCCAAAGGGATCAAAGCAATACTCTCTTTTTTTTTTTTTTTTTTTTTAATGTGATTCCAAGTTGGCAAGTTGTATGCCAAGTTTCAACATGATACTATTTCAAACAGCTGAGATAACATGCAGTACCACGCAAACCAACTTGCGTAGTAGAAACTAAAGGAAAAATTATAGTGTAGATATCCTATAGGTCCAGAGCAGGTATCTCATACATGAGGTAGGTAGAACGATATGAATGACACATCCTTGCTTTGGCACATGAAGATGCAGAATGTGTCTTTTACACTCTCTCAAAATGAAACATGGCAATTACTGGAGAAATTAAGGAATTAAGAGTTGCTCTGAAATAAGCAGAAACAAGTGAACTACCACAAAGCTGTGATGGATATGGTGTTAGAACATCTGTGAAATCCTTTTACCAAAACTTGCATCATAAAGTTAAAGTTGGCAGATCTGGGACACTTTTTCATTGCAAGAGAATTTCACTTTTTTAACTTTAAGACAATGCTAAGAAAGGGGAAAGTAAAAACATTGTAAAAATAATATGAAAATTTTCTCCCTGTCTGATCAACTGATGTTGCTGGAATACAAGATGTGCCTTGGCATTTAGGAGATTATAAGTGGCTGATAAGATGAAATCCCTTATTCTTGTTCACCTCCAAACACATTCTCTGAGTCTTATTTTCTTACGCTTTACAGATTATGACCACTGCTGTCCCAGCACATTTCAGCTGAAGATTTCTGCTTTATAAAATCTTATATCATTGAGATGCTAGCACTGAGTAGATGGTAAAAAAACCCCACAATTCATAGTCCACTGAATGCTCAGCATTCAAAAAAATGTAACATAAGGTATTTCAGTCTTATTATAGTAAGACACCATGATTTTTAAGTTGCGAGGTAACTTTTCATTAGTGTTCATGGAAATTCTGAAGTATTTTGTTTTGTAAGACTCTAGACTGAAAGCAATTATTTTTAAGGCCAGGTCTCCTAAGACGCATAAACTAAGCAGATCCATGTAGAAGTGCATAATTATAACAGTCAGGGACATTATAGTCATATATGTGACTTGGCAAGGAAAAACAGGTTAGCAGACAGGTCCTGTTTGACAGCTCAGACAAGCTGCCATTCTCTGGTGTACCATGCACACCCCCATCGCACATCTCCTACCACTGTGCTGACCCCATGGCTGCTGGTGCCAGCTGGAGACAGCTTCAGCATCCACCCAGCCCAGACCAGCTCCTAAACCTGACCCCCTCCAAACTGGACTCAAGTCCAGTGGCATCAAGGCCCAGTGGCATGGCTGTGCACATACCCTGTTACACCCTTTAGGACCTCAACATCAAAATGAAAGGGTAAGTGGACTTTGCAGGGCTCCTGACTATGCAGAGGACGCAGGGTAGTTATCATTTTTCAGAACTTCACAAGTCAGCTGGGTATCTAACAGACCAATATTCTCTATATTTGAGTGAAGTTCTGCAGAGTGGAAGGAAACCTGCTGCTGCTTCACTGGCTGTGAAGTCCTTGGCATCCCACTGAAATGGAGTGGTGTAGATTGGAGGGGACCTCTGGAGGTTGTCATTTCCGTGCCCTGCTCAAAGCAGGACTAACTGCAGAGTCAGATCAAGTTTCTCAGGGCCACCTCCAGGCAAGTTTGGAAAATCTTGTAACATTTCAAGTCCCAGTTACTGTATGTGGAGGTATAGTGATAAAGGATAAGACATGAATGGGACTTACTGACTGGACTTACTGAGGCTATTAGCCTGTTGCTGTTAGCTTCTGACAGTATGCACGATTGCTAGGATAAACAGTGAGAAGCCCAAAACAGCCAGCTACAAAAAACACTTTCTTGGTGCTTCCTGCTGGGAGACCTCTGCCCTTTTCAAGCCACCATGGCTGCCACCTCCCCTTTCCTTCTTCTAAGCACCCCCACTGCACCAGCAGGGGCTGTGGACAACCAGGACCACACAGGTGTGTGGCATCCTGCAAGTGTCATCAACAACCCTTTTACCTCTATGTTGTCCCCCTGCTCTAGGAGAAAGGTACATTTAAGAGAGACCTCAGCAACACTAGTAGCTTCTCCACTTGCCTTTGCACAGGCATGGTGCACATTCCGATACCTTTGTATTTTGGTGATCCCTACCAATAGCCTTTCAACACAGCTATGTTATTTTTTCAGTCCTTTATGCTACAGAGCATGACTAGTCACTGTTACAGCAGGAGCAGTCAGTCACTGGACAGAAAAGCTGCCAGCCTGATAAAAAAAAAAGGCTAATAGGGAAAAAAAAACCCAGGTGGATTTTCCTAAACTCAGCCAGTAAGGAACATACTAATGCCAACATAATTTGGGAGTGAAGTTTTTGTCTAAAATGGGATGTAACTCAAAGAGTTTACTCAAAAAGAAACTGAATTAAGTGCATGCTTGAGATACCCCAAAAGGTTTTTCATCCAGTCTAATGTTAAAAAAAAGCCAGAAACTCAGCTAGCATAAGTCAATACAGTTTTACCGCTTTACTAAAAACTATACTGACTTGGGCCACCTGAGCATATGCTCCACCAGTCCATTAAAAAGTGTGAGCAACAGAGTGGCAAAACAACTGCTACAAATGTGTTTAAAAGAATATCAAAGCCCAAAGCTTTCCAATAGTCAAGGCTGTCCACAGTAAAAAATGATCATGGCAACTAAGTATAATTTAAATTAATTAGGGCCCTTGCCTTCAGAGGATGCATATTACCAGCTTCTGCAGCAACAATACAGCAGCAGCACGTGGAAGCATCATCTTATCTGTACTGGCTTTGTGTGCTCCACTCTTGGTAATCAATGTGCACAGACATCAGCACAGTACGATCATACAAGTTCACATCACACTGGTCCTGATAAGATTAAGTTGATTATTTTGCTATGTAGCGCTGTCTATGAAGTCAGACTGGGCAATCTGACATGTCACTCAGGACTGGAGAAACTACTCTCAAAAGCTTGTCTAGGTCTTGGAACTCCATCACATTTTTAATTTCCAGGGACAAATCCTCAGCTAGCACAAACTGATCCCACAGAGCTCTGCTGACTGATGCCCACTGAGAATCTACCAAAAAAAATAATGATGTCCTTTAACTTTGCAACATGGAGGCTGAAATAAAACAGAGGATGAAATAAAAACTGAGAAGTTAAATTAGCCAGTGGAGGTGCAGGTTTCAGTAAAGGTTTCTTTGCTATTCTAATGAAACCAATCACATAAGAACTACGTAACTGAGATGATAATACAAAAACCGGCAACCAACATGTGTGCAAACTCTTGCCTGTTCCTCCTGAGTGCAGAGGGAGGCTGGAGAGCCTCAGTACTCAGTCCATTACCAACTCTCATTTACCTGAGCACCCACCAAAGGTGAGCCTATGAGACAGGACTCTGGGCTAGAGGGACCTTCACTCTGACCCACCTCATGCAACCAGGAAAAGGGTGCACAACAGCTTTCTGGGGGCAAGACAACGGCATTTTTAGCAGGCATAATGCTTCAGGCTCCCATACTGTGGAGGAACTGTACTCCTGTCTGCAGCAGCACACCCGTGTCTGCCACCATATAACAAGCCACCATATAACACATCTACACCAAGTTAAGCTTGGTTGTTGCAGTTCCATTTCTGCTCTTAGTGTGTTCATCTGATCCAGCGGCTGCAATGATACAGGTGGGGATTTGAGCTTGGGCCACTGGGAAAACTCACCCACCCATGCCACACCACCTCTTTCCCAAATGCCCTGTGGCCCTGCCCTCAGAAAAATGCTGTCTGGCACAGGTCTTGCCATACAGTTTCACTTCCAGCAGCATGACAAGAATAGGAGAGTCATGGGACTGGAAACCACAGACGTAGCACATCCTGTGGCCCACCTCATGTCACCAAGGCAAGAAACATCACCCCACCCATCTGGGGCAGGGTACAGGCAAAGGCCATGACATTTTACCTTCAATGCAGTAATGCAAGGTAGCATAGTAACCAGGTTGGATCTTGCTGCACTAGACGTCACAAGAAATCACTGGGCAAACAGTAAAAGGAAAATTTGAAGTCTTTCACTCTTTTGCAAGTGTTTTCAGTCTCAACGATTTTGCAAGACTGACTTGAATGAAACCCAGTGGCCCACATCCCTCTTGTCAAATCCAAATGCCATAACAAAGCTCTGTATTTATTCACAATACTGTGGTGTACCAAGTTCATGTCCAGGATCTGCAACACGTAGCAAGGGGCACAACTCACATGAGCACACAATTAACTATCACAAATAAACTGTGACTAGCAGATCTCATTATCATGCATTTTCCACTGCAGCAAAGGGAAGAGGCAGTTGTGTGACATTTTTCAGTGCTTAGCTGATGACAGCGTGGACAGAAAGAGGAGAAAAATCAACTGAAAATCTCCCTCTTTAGGTTTGCAGCCAACTCAGTAACATGATGTATTGCGATGTTCTGCTCCAAAAAGAAACTGAAATAATTTCATCCCAAATCCTCAAGTTTAGCCATGAAATCATTCAGAGCTGGGAAACAGAAGTACCAGATTCTGTTCAAGAAATTTCATTACATGCGTTTGGGCATCATTCACCACCTAAAATCAGCAAAGGAAAATATTTCTCATTACTGTAGCATAGCTACCACATCCTAATTTTGCTGGTAATAATGAATGGCAATTAGTCGATTACTGGTGCATGGGAGAGTTACTACACGAGGGTCCCAAATGATGCTTAACAAAGCCTCACACTGTTCATTGCTGCATCAATTTAAAGCCTGATTAATGGTCCGTATAATAATCAAATTAACTTGCTATGGATTGTCATTATGTCCTACCCTCAGGAAATGCCTTAAATAAACACGTAGGGCTGAAGTAAGGACTTGTTGCTAACCCTATTAGCTTATGAATGATAATAACATGACAAGTTATAAATCAGGGTTCATTCAAGAACAGCTATAGTCTTGAGTTTTGCTGTATGGAGGGCCTAATAAAAGTGCATTTCCATAACCAACAGGAAGACAAGTAACTGAGTCACAAGATGTAATTACTGCAGCTATCTTTCAGCAACTAGCAAGCTCCTGAGGAAAAATAGTTGTGACGAAAATTAATATGTTAGTGTCCTGTTAATGAATGAAGCTCCCAGCAGTTTATGAAGAGAGGTGACATACTCTGATGAAAACCTGGAGCACTGCAGAGGTAGAAGCATTAAGCACAGCTGAATGAGAGCAAAGGAGCCTACAACTGTGTCATGAATGGAGTGGTTTAGATCACTTAAAGAATCACAATAAAATGCATTAGCAAAAGGTGATTTTAATGTGAATTTGTAAAAAATGCAACTTAACAAAGTTCAATGACAAGGTTCCCTCTATTACCTACTACATGGAAGAAACATGCAAAGGGAAATCAAGTTAGAATTGATTTAGAATGATTCACAGAGGAACCAGGGATGCAAAATGGTAAGGGAGACCCTCCCATTGAGTCATGAGGTTCAGAATGGACCCCCTAGCTTTCTAAACTGATGGAGCTTAGGTGCAGCTAGATCCCATCTTAGTCCCAGATTTGGTCAACAGCTTATGTGTAATGGAATTAATACAAGAGTAAGGAAAACTTCCCATTGAGTCACAATGTTCAGAATGGAGCCCCTTGCTTTCTAAACTCCATCTCAGAGAGGAGTTTCAGTGTGGCTGGATCCAAACTTAGTCTCAGACTTGGACAACAGTTTATGCCTAATAGAAGGGATACAAAGGGTAAGGAAAATCTCCTGTTAAATTACTGTGGGGAATGAGTGATTATGGATCCTCTACAACTTCGAGGTAGCACCAATTTAAGATTTAGTAACACTATTACAGTAAATTACAAGTTTAGGTATATGATTTTTAACAATACTTATCAGCAGCCAATTATCAGAGTGATTCAATAAAGTCTGCTATCAGCACTACGAAGTTTCTAAAATCAAATCACACACACAGAGATATAGAGGTTAACTTATAATCAAGATTTCTCTCTTGGCCAATTACAGTAAATTATTGGTACTAAATGATCTTTAAAAATCTTGTGAAATCAAACTGTAGTGAATTACTCACTATTGTCCTTCGTCAGCATTTGTCAGCAAACGATCTTTGACCCCTTCTTCTTTGTCAACATCTGTCAGCAGACAATCTTGGAAATCCTCGCAAAACTACCCTTAAAAATCCTTGCGACATCTACTACTTAAAATCCTCACAAAATCTACCCTTAAAAAATCCTCATGAAATCTACCCTGAGAAACGTAGGGGACTCAGGGGGAGATACTGGGTCACAGCCTGCTGCTATCCTTGAGACCTCAAAGGGTCTCACTTAGTATCACTATTTATAGGATCACAAGATGATTGACTCTGGTCAATGTATTTCCATTCTGGCACCCTCCAAGGTGGGCCATGATCGAAGCAGCAGGAGTTTCAGGTACAGTTAGGGAGTGCCTAATCATCCTAACTCACTGTACTGTAGCCAGGATAAGAAAGTACCAGATTGTCCCAACTCATGGCACAAGAACACAATGTTGGCTTGTCCTGACATCACAACGTAGCCTGGGGATGGGGGCTGCACCACCACAAATTCCCCTTAGGAAACAATCAAAATAAATACTGTTCTTTCAAATTATATGGGTATGTTTCCAGAAAATTGCAAGCAGACATAAATAGCCCTTGAATAACGAGTAAGTGCGTGTTTGCTCTGAAAAACAATTACATATCAATAAAGCCTTCTTGCTCAACTGACTTTCTGCATGCAGTCCTGATGATATTATTGTCAAAAAATCATTGCTAACAAATTTTATTTGGAGTAGTGTTAGGAAGCCAAAAGCCTGGCAGAGCCAATTGAAAATGATGAGGTCAGTGAAGACCTAGTTCTGTAGTTCAAGTATATATTAAGTGGGTTTGAGTGGTTTCAATGACTTCCAGGTATTGATAAGAGTTGGTAGAATAAGCTTTGCTCTTCAAATTTTTTTTTTACAGGCAGCAAAAAAAGTCAAGGATCTGAAACAAGTTGCTCTCAGCCACAGAGAAACCTCCATGGTAGAGCCCAGATGAGCACTCCGGAATGTCTCACCATCTTCCTGTGTGCTTATTCATGCCATACTACTCCAGTTTTCTTACTTAACTATTTAACAATTCCCAAGGCACAATGGTTTTAAAATTCCTCTTAAGCCTATGACTTGAACCTCAAGAAGCAAAACAACAAAAAATTGTTTAACCACCACTAAACAGTCACCATGAACAAAACCCATCACTGATACAAAATTGGCCTTTCTCATCAGGAGGCATTAGACGCTGCCGAAACCTAACCAGGAAATCCACCTATAGGAATAAGCAAGCAGTCAGAATCATTGCAACACAGAGGAAGAGAGGGGAAGCCAACAAATTCTTTTTACCATAAATAAGTTTTAAAAATCAACCAGCATTCACTTCTCCTTGCAGTGTGAAAGCAACAGCAGAAGCCACCACAGTAGCTGAGCACACAAACCTCAGTCACTGCAGAAAGAAAATCTGGATTTGCTTCTCAAAGGCTGTTAAGCTCTTGCCAGACCAGTCAAATGCACATCAGGTTAAAAAAATGACTTCTGCTATGGTGCAGTGGCTAAAAGTATAAACAAAAGAGGCCTTGCTAGATGTGGCATGAGGTTAGGACAATGGTCACTCCAAACCCTCTAGTCCAACTGCTACCAAGAGCAATAAGACCATATGTGTTTCTCTGCTACCTTCTATATTAAAATATTGAAAAACAAGTGGAGATAGAGTAGATGGTTTGGAACAAAAGAGGAGCTGCAATCAACTTTCACTCAATTGCAGTCTGAAGGTTTATAAATCAGGGTTTTCTCCTAAAATAGAGGTAAGAGTAAACAAGCTAATCAAAGCAGGGGAACTTTCTTGGGCTCCTTGATGTCAGCTGAGTTGGGAAATGACCCTCATCTCCCCAAGGAGTGTTTCCCCAACTCTTTAGACCAAGACAGCACAAGCTCTTATTTGTGCTGTTTTAATTTAGCAGCATCATGTGAAGCGAAGTATGTGGTGGAACAGTCAAGAGATACAGAGGATACTGCTTGCACCTCTTTTCACCTCAGCATATGTATAGCACCCAAAGGTGTTGAATTAGCTTTCCAATACCTCATTTTGGCACATGAAGAAGGAAATTAGCATCTGCAAAGATGCTGGCTTTCCTCAGGGGCAACAGGGATTCAGCCAGGCTCAAGCTCACCACTGCACAAACACAGCAGGGCCTGCCCAGTCCTGGAAGCAAAAGAGGTGCTTCTGTGGAAATGCAGCCAGTACTCTCCGCACAACCTTTCACGGTGCCCTGCAAGCCCAGTCTGCACAGCCTGCACCACATTCCTGTCAACAGGGACTTTCAAAACCACCTTGCATGCAGCGTGGCTTATTAGGTATGAAATGGCTCTGATGTTCATTGGTGTCTCTAAGTTCTAGTTTTTCCCTCCCATTATCCATCCTCCTCCCATCTGCCTGGGAGTACTTAGATATCAGATCACTCTGAATTAAAAAAAAAATGCCAGTTTTCCTTTTTTTCTTTCTTTCTTTTTAAATCTCTTGACCAGTTCATAGCAGGATATCATGATGGAGGTTAAGCTAAAGGCAGCTTGAAAGCAACTAGGATTAATTTTAGCAAGGTTGCACCCAGCTTCTGGGATTTTCAGGTTTAAGTCCCTGTGAAACAACGTGCAGTTCCTGAGGGGACACTTAGCCTGTGTACTTCAGGGTTTGAAAGGAGGCTTTCTATGGGAGACGTTTATAGAATTTGCTGTCACTTATTATAAAGCTCCCAGAATCTTTCCAGGTTTTTAAGGTAGCTAGAAAAGTAAAACACTGAACTGTATTTGTGTTAGTTGTTTTTCTGTTCAGGCATTAGGGGACACAGCAATTTTGGGGAGGAATACCTCATGGGAGCACATCCCCTTTTTTGCCCCATGTGCCTGTAAAGAATCAGTGACACGGGGATCAGGCGGAGCAGAGTTGTGTAGAAAAGCCAGTCAAGGCTCTTCTGCAGCCACAGAGCTCAGGGCATGCTGCCATGAAGAGGTCCAAATGCTCGGAAAGAAGGTCCCCACGTGTCATGGCTGGGTAGCTCCACCACCACTCGTGCCCAAGACTGAGGTAAGGAGAGTCAGTGGAAGCACTGCAATCCCCCTTGGAGCCAGAGCAGTAATCACAGAGTCATTTGCTGTGACAGCACACACTTTTTCCCTTCTCTGTTTTCCCTGAAGGCAGTAATGGATGTCATATTGTATTAATGATAACAGACAAAAATGCTGGCATAGCAGAGGTACCTGACATAGCCATATCTTTGCCTCTGACACCATTAACCCTGAAGTGCAGGTCTTGAGCACCAGCAATGTTTTATGGCCTGTGCCAACACATCAAAGACAGCTCCAATTTTTTGTAAGCTGTAGCTACACTTCTCATTTTGACTCAGATAATCCCACACTGCTTGCTCGAGGGCAGAGGTGAAGAAGGAGACCTCTTCCTCAAGCAGTGCACTGTAACAACAGGTCCTTGTGCAAAGACTTCATTCTTTAACGTTCATATCTTGGAAGTATTAAGCATTAGAGGGCAGTGCATGATTCTTGGGCCATTTTTAGGCTTACTAAGCTAAAGAAAAATAGGGCTTTGGTTCAGTTTCAATCCCACATCTGCAAAAAACCCTTACCTAAAATGGTCACCAGCATCAAGTCCCACTGCTACAAGAGTTTATTCCTCAAAATAATGATGTTCCTTTGAAGCTAGAGCTGGGAGCTTGTAAATCCCAGTGCAGCAATCACCCTGCTGCAGAAGGCTTTGTACTGGTGGTGCTCTGCTAGTACACACACCCAGGGGTGCAAATACCTGCCCTAGAGACTGCTTCAGGTGCCTGGCACAGTGTAGTGAAGCGTAAGTAAAGACTGATAGGATTGAGCAGGCCCCCCTAGCCATTCCCCTTTTTTAATCTCTTTGTACCTAAAAAAATAATCACATGTAGGCGTACAAGAAAGGCATTTATATTCAAGAAAAATAAAAAACTGCTGCATTTATTCTACACTTTCAAAGCAGTGCACATAATATTTTCTAGACATGAAAGCTCAGTAATGCCTTAATTCAAGCCAGCTGACTGCTGGAAATGTGATTGCTGTTTATAGAGAATTAACAACACATGATAATTTGCTTCTTCCAAGGTTCATCACTTTGAACACGGAGATGAACTGGATGTTTTCTGGTCATACAGAAAATGAAAAACTTTAAAGGATTTTTAAAACCAGGATGATTTAAAGCAACACAAATGGTACCCATTTTAAGTTTGCTGGGTTCAGTCCTATCCTCCCACATAAAAAAAGGTTCCCTTTCCCTTGATCTGAAACAGAATTGTGGCTGATGACAGCAAATACGAATATGAAAAATATGAATGTGCTACTGACTCCAGGGGAAAGAGTCTCTGATAGTTTATCGGATTTCCTGTGGCGGCTCTTTGATCAGAAAAAAAATATTAAGTGATTTAAAAAATCTGTCATCAAGTGAATGGTACTGCTATGATATATTGTAATAAAATTTAAATTTAAAAGGGCTTCATAATAGGAAGAACTGAAAACAGAAATACAGGAAACAAATATGCAGAATTCTATGATGTGGGAGTTAAAATAGTACTAAGCAAAAATGAGTCTAAGCTGTGATATCTGAACCTGACTACACTCTTTCCCAAAGTCTGGGGGTGTTATATCTTTGGGGGTGGTCTGTGTTTACCAACTTGTGTTAAAGCTGACTCTAGTATTACATTTCCTCTCTCTTTTGTTTGACAGATAAATAGGCTGACTCTTTGCCAACAGAAGAAAAAAGAGGAAACTGTGCAGGTATTTTCTGGAGAGTTAAGGAGAGAAAATGGGCTTATTCCCTCCTTACCATGGAGAAACTTCCATCCCTCAGCAACCACCTTTTGTATTGTTCAATAGATATGGATTAGATACTCTAAGAAACATAATAAAAATGTAAAAGCCCAGCTGGTTTTTTTAATTGTAAGTGATTGTAAGCCAGTTTATTTCCACATATTTTCTTTTTATGTTACACACTCTGCCCTCATGAGGACCCAGCTACAGCCTCTATTGTACAGAATCTCCCTCCGAAAGCGGAGTTACCCAGATTCACCCCAGCAGAGGGACTGGGGTCTTTAACATACTCCATGTCATGGGTACCTTGGTCCACAGCAAAAAATTGCAGTGGTCTAATAATGTCACTGCAAGCATGAGGTTTTACCCACACAGTTACAGGTACACAAGCCCTGATGCGGATACCATAGTATCACTGAAGACCAGAAGCTAGTCTGACTGCTCCCCGCTGTCACAGAGCTGCACCAACACAGCTGTATCAGGGCTAAATGGGTTGTAACTTCCTTACAATTAACACATTTTATACAAGTTTTAGAGTTCAAGTCTGTACTATGGATTTATCACAGAATCATAGAATAGTTTGGGTTGGAAGGGACCTTTAAAGGTCATCTAGTCCAACCCCTCTGCAATGAGCAGGGACATCTTCAACTAGATCACGTTGCTCAGACCCCTGTCCAACCTGACATTAAATGTCTCCAGGGATGGGACATCTACAACCTCTCTGGGCAACCTGTTCCAGTGTTTCACCACCCTCTCCATAAAAAATCTCTTCCTTATATCTAGTCTGAATCTACCCTCTTTCAGTTTAAAACCATTACCCCCTGCCCTGTCACTATAGGCCCTACCAAAAAGTCTGTCCCCATCATTCTTATAAGACCCCTCTAAGTATTGAAAGGCCACAATAAGGTCTCCCCAGAGCCTTCTCTTCTCCAGGCTGAACAACCACAACTCTCTCAGCCTGTCCTCATAGGGGTGGTGTTCCAGATTTATGCTGGCAGTTAGAGGAGAAACGTTGGATCTCTTACTGATAGGACTATACTGCTGTGCAGACAATGCAAAGCCACCAAAGGGCTGGGGAGATGTGAATCCCACCTTTCAATAGTTTGTATTACAGAAGAAAAAAGGTCTTTTCTCAAGAAGGTGCCCATTGCAGCCACCAAAGTGCATGTGTCAAGAAGATAATTTTAGCTACAGTTATGGCCGTTAGACAAAAAGGGGAAATGCCAAGTGTAATACTGCTTTCCTTACAAGCACTACATGTGGGGTTTCCTTATAAGCAGTATATGTGCATTTACACAGCTTTGGTATATACAACACATACTCATTATTTGTACAATATTTTCAGATCTCAGACATTAATTATAGGAAAGCCAGTGTTATTTGATCATAAAAGAAACTGTTTCTATTCCCACTGTGACACAGTGACAAAATTCTTAATAACTTCAAAAGGAAGCAAGAACAGATCAAGAAACTAGGTGACCTTTTTAGCCCCCTTCCAGTTTTAGCTCCTTAGATCTAATATTTATGTATGAAGATCAGCATCATGAAATAAGAAAACCTTTAGCTTCTGACTAACCCTGAGTTTGAGCAAGTGAAAAGAAATTAACACATGAGAAATCCCTATCGTCCGCTCAGAGGGGTGGGAAGCAGAATAGCATCACACCCCAGTGCAGGCTGCATGGTGAGTCCGGCTGGCAGCCCTGTGCTGGTGGCCAGCTAAAATGATGCAAACCGAAGGGATGCGGCTGCAGGTGCACATCATATCCCAGAGGGCCCTGCACTTGGGGGCCTGAGATTTGGAGAGACTGAATAAAATGATTGCTTGTGTAGGCCCAATAATTAAGTCTTAATAAAGGAAGTCGGTTCTGCATGTATCCTAGCAGTCTTTTATTCCCTTAGGGTTTGTGGGTTGTTTTTTTTTTTTTAGGATGGTAATTTAGGCTTAGATTATAGAAAAAAAACAGAGATCAAAAACACTGTAAGAATTTCTGTTAAGCTGTCCAGAGAAAATACATTTTTTGTTAGTGTTGTGCATATTTGTTTTCAGAGAGATGGGCCTAATGTTTGGGGGGCAGGAGAGGGCTCATTAAGCAGTCAACACTGTGCACTTTCATTTCAGCTCCATTGAAGACAGCAAATCTGGTCTCGTGGGAACCGTAAGATCCTTAAGATACAGTATGGGTGCAACCTGAGTACATGGTGCTACCACCTATTTAGCACGCCTGCTAATGGAGGTGTTGTGTGAGCCACAGGTGGGTTTTGAGCCAGGTTTTAGTAGTGAGTCTAAAGGCCCTGCATGGAGCACACACACAAGGCTCAGTCTTGCAGAGGGAGCTGCATGCTTGGCTTTCCAGTGGGACAGGTATCAGCTATGGGATGACACCAAGAGGGGCCACTGGTCCCCTAACCTGTTTGGGACCAGCCTGTGCAGCAATGCCATAAAACATCAAGCCCTCTATACTTTCTCCTGCCAAGGTTGACCTAGGACAGATACAACGGGAAAAGGAGCAAGTTGCACAGACCTGTTGCCTCCAGCTCTTTGAGTGGGATCAAGCAAAGACAGGACACCAGTACTACCCTTATGTCCCAAGGAGGAGTAATATACTGAAGATATGCTGTAACAGGAACAAATTGCTAATGAGTTGTGTCCTGCACAGACACACAAAGGGAAATTACAACTTCCAGTGTCACCATATCCTCTGAGATCTCTAAGGATCAACACTACCTCCTATATGGACTATAGGCACCTAAACATGTATTAATCTAGTCTGCTTCCTCTCTAATCACTCTAATTCACAATAAGTACATTGGTGGCACCTTCCAGTCCTCCACAATTACACCCAGAAACCAGCCCCACTCCCTGGCAGTTAAACTTGCATTTAGGCAGTAAATAACACCTCCTAGGATCAGTCCAAATACAGGCTTTTTTTTTTTTTTTTTTTGAAAACACAGTTTAAAAGCTGCCTCAAGTATCACTTTTCTTGCATCTTTATGCCAGAGACAAGCTCAGTGCAATCCCACTGGCATCAAATTGCACCAGGAACAAACACGGCCCATTAAAATGCTACTACCCTTATTCCTATTTTTGAAGAAGGAAAAGCCTGCCCTTAGGCTAAAAAGTTTGGATAGCAGAACTCAGTCCCAGACTTCAAACAGCTGAATGGAGCTGCTCTAAGAAGGGATTACAATGATACAGCTTCAGAGCTCTGAGTGTAGTGGGCGGCAGAGCAAAGGCTGCTAAAGTGAAGTCAGAGCTTAATGTTTCATGTGATGTTCCTAGCCTCAAAGCTGTATCACAGAATGATAGAACCATTTAGGTTGGAAAAGACCCTTAAGATCATCAAATCCAACCGTTACCTAACACTGCCAAGTTCACCACTAAACCATGTCCCTAAGCACCACATCTACATGTCTTTTAAATACCTCCAGGGATGGTGACTCAACCACTTCCCTGGGCAGCCTGTTCCAATGCTTGACAATCCTTTCAGTGAAGAAATTTTTCCTAATTTCCTATCTAAACCTCCCCTGGCACAACTTGAGGCCATTTCTTCTCATCCTATTGCTTGTTACTTGGGAGAAGAGACTGACATCCACCTCACTGCAACCTCCTTTCAGGTAGTTGTAGAGAGCGATAAGGTCCCCCCTCAGCCTCCTTTTCTCCAGGCTAAACAACCCCAGTCCCCTCAGCAGCTCCTCAGAAGACTTGTGCTCCAGGCCTCTCACCAGCTTTGTTGCTCTTCTTTGGACTCTCAATTGACAAACTGCTGTGCTCAAAAAACACTATTAAACAAAGCACAGGTTTGAAAATATGACAGTCTGTATAACCACACTTAAGAAAACAATATTTTAACAAATGTTTTATTTAACCACTGTGTGGTCTGTTGGGACACAATTCCCCAGAGAGCCACACCAAAGGCACAGACCAACCTTCTGTCTTGGATTTGCTGACCCATGGCTGCTAGCACAAAATAACATTGCATGGGCCAAATCCTAACCTAGTGCTTGCTCCTCAGGTCCTTCAAGTCATGCAATGTGCCCTATTTACTCACACACCATTATAGATACCACCCACCCATATGATCTCTCCAGCCCCCCTCCCAAGTTTACTACTCTTGTGGTAGGGTCAGGGAGAAAAATGCTACCTACCTACCCCCACCCCAGGTTACCACTGTCCAATAGCTTGAACTTCACTCTGGCTGCTGGCTGGAGCACAGTGTGCACGTCCCACCTCACAGGCCCTGCAATAACATCTTGAAGTGGGGCAGGGAAGACAGCTGAGGACAATACTCTCTTAAGCCACTTCAACAGCAGGACCCTGCACACAGGCCACAGGTTATTTTCTGAACCCCCTTAAGTGTTTGCTTGTGATTGGCCAAGAATGCAAACAGGATTTATAATTTCCAAACCCCATGCAAAAAAACTTTTCCAAGCCATTTGATGCCTGGCTTCAACCCAGCACTCTTACCTCCTTGTATCTCCATATGTTTACCATAATAAACTTCCACATCAGCTCGGAGCAGAATGTCACAGCATAAAAGTTAATGCTGATGGGATGTTATCTCCTCCTGCATTTGCCTTGGGCAACAGAGAAAAAAATGAGTTAGCAATGTGTTTCTGCCTCTAATACCTATGAGTCCAACCAGAGAGGATAAACACCCAGAATTTTCCAGTAAAATAAACAGTACTGACATTTAAATATCATCATTAAATTTAGGGATGACTAACTAAAAAAGGAGAAACATAGTGGCCATAAGTTTGCCAGTGGTACATTTAATAAAATCAACATTTTGTGCTTTAAGCCTCCTGGCCAGAAAGAAGATATAACACTCCCTGCTTGGGCAAAATGCTGCAAACTGTGAGCATGTGCCATAGACCTTTTAAAAATTAACTGCAATTAATAGTAATTGATTTAAAATCTTACTTTAATGTGGGTTTTTTTAATGCATTTGTTGCCCCAAATACCAAGTGGCTGGTATATTTTATCAGAAAACTGGTTCTCTGCTCACTTCAGAATGCCTGGCAATGGGAGAGGAGGGGAGAGGCAGCAGAAGTTCTCTCCTGGCTCCTAGAGACCTAGGACACACAACTGGTTTTGTCCAGTGCAACAAAGCCCTTGCACAATGACACAGGTATGACAGCCAAGCTCCTCCTATGAAGAGAAGTTACTTTAAATGAAGGCTACTTTACAGATTGATAGTTCCAGGCAAAAGCTGGAAGCAGCAGAACAGCCTTGAAATCAGCAGCCCTTCTCCTTATGGTTTTGCTCAATCAAAATCAAAGTGCTCTGCTGATTTCTGGTTTGAGGAGTAAAATCCTCCATTATGAAGACCAATAGGCAAAGGGCCTCTGCAATCCTCTTTGGAAAAGCCTCCTGCTGATTCCAGTGGCAGCTGAATCAGTCAATTTTTAACCACACAGAAGTCAGATCATTCACCCTAACTGAAAATCCTTGGGATGATCCCATCTTATGGGATGTCAGGTTTTATTCTTACTATCAACAGTTTGGCTTACAGCTGCCTCCAAAATAATACTTGGAATATTTTATGTAGTCAAGCAACAAAAAAATCTGATGGAGTAGAAGCAGAATACAAGATTTTAATGAACCAAATACAACATCTGAGGTAGCGCAATGGAAATGAATAGAAACTGAATTGCTGAACATATGGTGCATCATATTCCAAATGACGAGCATCTCTGAATGAATCAGTTGTTTGTAAATAATAATACAACCTCTTTATTACAAGATCAGAGCTGTGAGCAGCTTAGCACCTCTGTGTTTTCTCTGTTATCTGCTAAGTTTACACTACTGCAGAGTGGAGATGATGCAATTAGTCACCAAAAACACTATATTATATTAGGAAAAATTGCATGGCAAGAACTAACTGCAAGTTAACACGCTGTTTGCAAGCTTGACATCCAAAGCGTTCAGCCTACTGGCTCTTCTCTGTCCTAATGGAAATCAATTTATAAATATTTATTTTCACAACCCAAGTTAGAGCACACAATCCCTGTTCTAGACCTTGGTTCCAAAATCTTGACTGCTTCCTAGTCATGGCCAGACTGCAGGTTAATCACTTCTGCAGGCTGGTGCCTTTGCTCTGCTTGTCCCACAAAGCTGCCAGATAAGCAGGCTGAGACAGACCCCTCTACAGATGGCCTTGGCAGCAAGCAGGGGAAGCCTCATCTCTCTCTACAAGGCTTTGCATAGTTATAACCTTCACTGCCAAAAGCCTCTATGGTGGACATGCCAGCCTCTGGCAGGCAAGCCACCCTGGAGACCTGCAAGCTGTAGCCAGACATCTGTCTCCCTGAAGTGTCATTATGGCACAGTATCCCCATAGTCCAACTCTCTGCTGTCTCCCCACCCATGTCTTTCCAATTCTGGTTCTCCTCACCATCTTCCCCTTTTTATCTTGCTCAGCTTCTCACTTTTACTCTCAGGGACCCCTCCAGAACCTTCCCATTCGTACTCTTGCCCTCCACAACTTCTCCTTGCACACATAAGCACCCCACAGCCCTGCTTTGCACCCTGCTTTCATGCTGAATGGAATCCTTAATGCCACTGCCATGACCTTCCTTCAGTCAAACCCTTTTGGCCCATTTCCTCCAGGCCATCTAGGTTCTTCTCCGTGTTTTTAGAGTTGGCTTAAAAGTGGAATGCTTGATCCAAAGTGGTACCCTACCAACCCACATCCAACTACCCTTCACTTAGTTTTCTGAAGACAAATGTTTTCATCTAAGATTTTTACAGACTGCCATCATTCATGTTTCTTCATTATAGGGGTGAGAGAAACAAAATGAGAAATTCAGACTTCACTTAGGCATAAATTTTGGTGGCTCACATAAAAATGAAGTTTAGCCATCTTCTATTTTTTTTTTTTAACAAAATTTATCTTTCTAGTTCAATTTTTAGAACTGTACTCCTACCTTTATCTTTGCTCTTACCTTTTAGAAAAGATGGACTATAAGCCAGATCAGATAATAATAGCTTTATGACTGCTGGTTAAAANTTTTCTCTCATTACTTCTAAGATTTTTGCTAGAAATAAAGCATCACACAGACCCTTTGTGAAAAATAGTCTAGCTGAAACTTCCCTAACATATGGGGGTAATACAGAACAATTTTTTTTTTAAAATTTAAAATAAATCTGATCAATCTTTATAATTGTCCAGCAAAAGGCAAATAAGAACATACACTTCAAAACTTAAATATTAAGTATTCAGCAACAGAAGTGAAAAATATTGTTTAGATCAATCTTCAGGTCTACTTTGTAAAGAATAACAGAACAGCTTACAAACATTTCCTATAAAGTGTGTGATATGACCTCCTTATCATCACACAAAAGCTGTCATAAAGCAGTGTATAACAGCCATCACTTCCTTACAGATTCATTAGAACTTAAATCCTGGAAACACATAAATTGTTTCTAGTGCCTCTTTATTTGTTAGAAGGTTCCTAACATATGAAAGAAGGATGTTTAATTCATTAATCCCCTACTTATCCCGAAAAGAACAAATCCGAATTCAGCCTTCATTGATTTGATAAAAATCTATCCTCGCAGCTAAGAATCTCTAGATGGAAGTAACTCATCAAAACAGAATTAAAGAAATCACATATACAGCCCACAATTTGCTGGTATTGCTAGAAGTCTGGGTCCTCCACCTCTACTTAAAATTTCTTCAGCAATGCAATTGCACACCCCTAAACCCTAAATAGTACCATTAGCATGACAAAGAGAGATTATCGGCTTAAACAATTTTGGAGGAAAATGCTACTCTCTAACAGGAAAAGTCGCAGCACATCGCTAATCAAAATTGCTCAGCATTAGCTACAATTTCAAGGAAGTAGTACATGAGGCCATTGCAAAAAAAACCAGACCACTAGGTCTAAGCAGAGTCTTGCACACTTTACTGGCTGTAGTAAACTTTTCCCACACAAAAGGGGCTCGGTCCCCTTGATGGGATTTAGCACATCAACAGAAACTTACCAGGGGGCAAATCCTAACTATGACAGGCTGGTCATTAGGACAGTCTTACAGACCACCAAATTATGGGCTTCAGAGACTGCAAACCTCTGCACCTCAGAGAGCAGGCCCTTAGCTATATGGCATAGGGACTTTCAGCTCACACACACATGCACGCACACACGTTCGTCCATCATTCTTGGAGCAAAGACTTTGCACTCCTCTACCAAGTAGATTAACTGTCCCTTGATTTCTGAGAGACAGGTGAGAAGTGTTGAACCCAAGGGAACATCAGGGCTTATATACAAAATGCACAAGCTCAAAACTTTTAAGACTTACCTAAAATAACAGCAGTCTTTTCGCCTACAGCATTCTTTGGAAGACAAGTATTCTTTGGAAGAAGAGAGGAGACTCGTGTGTATGAAGTATAAACTATCTGCATCTACTAGCTTGGGGATTAAGAAGAACCACATCAGCTGGAGAAGGGAAAAAGTAAGTGCGGATTCCTATCATCTTACGGTTTTTCAGGCATTTTTTGAGGCTTTACTCATCCAGACTGTGAGGTGAGCTCCCCTACATGGCACATGGAAAAGGATGGATACTCCCATTTTTAAGGAACAATGTCCAGCTGCCAGATGACTTAGGATCTATTCCTGATATTTCTACAGACGTCCTTTATGGCCTTGGGAAAGTCACCTGATTTCTCAGTGTAATTTCTGACAAACCGTTTAAAGTGGGTTTTTGTATTTTTTTCACATACCTATTTCAATTGCATCAATATACATGCCATCAGAATCTCATCATTTCACTAGGTGCCTACATCATTAAACCTTATTTACTGTCTACAAAATGTGCAGTTTCTCCATGGTGCTAAGCATTTGCAACTCCTCTTGACCTCAGCCCAGCACTTCCAAAATAGGCCTTACACACAATTAGAAAATTCTGACATCGCGTTAGAAGTTCAAAAGCAGTGTTAAAGGCTAATTAGCACTTTAGAAGTTACTTCAAAGTTTGTGTGTCATAGAAAGCCAGGACAACAAAGGGTTGGTTTTCACCAAATTATGCTAAGAATCAAAAGCAAAATAGAATCAGCATAACAGGGAAGGAAGAGCTAAAATGCTGCTCCCAAGACCTGAGCTAGTTACACAGCACAGCAGTGAACTGCAGCAAACGGCATGAGCACCAGGTCAAAGTAAACATTCATCTTGATTATTAACCCATTCTGAGCAACGTTGGTGATAGATGCTTAAAAAACAGGGCAATTACAGAGTGATCTTCTCTCTTCCTTTGGGTTAGCCTGGGGTCTCTAATTAACAAGGAGATCTCTTTCAGGGCTCGTAACTGCCTGAAACACTTTTGCAAACCTGAATTTGATTCATGAATAACTGAACTGATTCTGAAAATCTTAGAGGCTTTGGGTAGCCTTTGCAGGATACATTTTCTACGTACCCTTAATGAGGGTACCAAAATGAGAAGTACAGGCATAGCGGTATAGTAAGAGCTGACACAGCTGGAGACCATGCTTGCAGGGTGGCAAGGGCTACTGAAAAGGCACCAGTTAAGGGTGAGCTGATTTAAAAAAAGAAAAAAAATTGACAAACAGGAATATATCTGGAAAACTTCAGGCTTTTTTTTTTGTTCCAAAATAATGTTCTTTTGGAAGGGTTTTTTTTGTCTGATGGTTAAAAGTCTCTTCATTTTCCAAAATGAGACTTTTCTTTCCTCAGCGCTATAAATTGTAAGTGCAAGACAGAGAAAATTGCATATAATTAACTCTCATTGCAAAGACAAAATCCTTTTACATTTAAAGGAAAAGTTCAGGTGTAACAATTGAATTCAATAAGGAAATAACAGCATTAAGAAAATTACCCTTTTTCAAAAATCTCATAGAAAACCTGGTATTTAAAATACAACAGTGGAAGAAAAATAAGACAGCAAAGACTGAAGAGGCAGGAAAAGGGCTATCAGACTTCTTCACCATTGTATGTGTTCTCATATGAAGGCATCTTTTAGTAGCCACTTTCCATTTTTGGCTTGCATGCACAGAGCTTAAAAACATTTCATGATTGCGTAGCGGACTTTTGAATGGAGTGTTGACCTATCTATAACTGTAAGACTGAGAAGTTTATTTCTAAAGACAGCATGTCTGGGTACACTGGGTTCCACACTGAAGTCTGTACTGTTTAGATCACTATGCAGTAATGCAGTTTTCTTCACATCTGCATTCAGTGACCAAAATTTTCTCCTTATCTATATTTTGAGTTAAGTAAATCTTCTAAGCTTTAAGCTTGCAGCTATGTAATTTCCAGCATCAATTTGTTAAAATATGTATACTACAGGTCATCTAAGTCCTATATCTTTCATTTACTAAAAACACACTGTCTTTCTAACCAGAAGAATGTGTTTTTTGTAGGCATGTGGCGAGCGGAAGATCTCAGGATGTGACGGAAAGGTAGGTGGGATTAGGGATGGGACGCTGCTGTTGCCACTTATCGCGAGAGCTAGCACGAGACAAGACGACTATATAAAGTTGTTGCGCAATCGAATAAACGCCATTTGCTGCATCCTCATATTGGTGTCTGTGCTCTATGGCCCTGAGGCGCGACTAGCCTCAGGCCAGTCCAGCAACCGAACGGAGCTTGCCGAAAGCTGTCGGCAACAGTTTTTAGATTCCAAAACTACATTTTTCAAAAGATGTTGTGGGGAAAGTATAAATAACTTTTTTTTTCCCCTCACATTTATTCACAGAAGTCTGATAGCAACATGTTTATTCACAATGTATTACTGTAATCTAATGGTATTTCACAATAAAAAAGTAACCCACCAAGAATTTACTTAATCTTTTCAGTTTGAAAATGTTCTGTTTTAACCAAGAGTTTGTTGGCATTTTAAAGAAATAAATTTGGTACAGCTTTAGCTCTCTCCTTAAAGTCCACATGAACTGACTGTTCTTTTGCAGAAAGTGATCTGCTGGGCCCTAATTTGTTGTCCCATTTTCTACTTAGAAATAAGGCCTGTTATTTCAGAGAACTATCCAGGTTTTCTTCACTGTTTACCAGCCATCTCTAATCACTTTCAACAGTAGTTTTACCATAAAGCATTAGTAAGGATATGTTTAGACTACATAGTAGTCATGTGCAACTGACAGAGAGGCACTGGAGATTCCCCAGATGCCAACGTGGGGAAGGCTGTGTCTTCTGTTCCCGGAGTAATCTGTGTGTTGGAGAGCACACCACCAGACATAATTTTTATTGAGAGAGTCAAAGTTTCACATTTTCTTTTACCTGTTGTGAGAAAGCCAATCCATTCCCTGTAGGGGATTTAGGAGATGAACATCAGAGGATAAAGCCAGTGCTATTATCCTCACCTGCCCAGGACAGCGGGCACATTAATTCTGGGCACAGCCAGGGCTTCCCTGTTGCTTCTGACTAAGAAAACTGCATATGTGCTTCACACATGGTCTATACATGAAGACTTTAATCAAAACTACCATGTAGATATAGCCTGAGAGGGAGGAACTATTGAAAAGTGTTTGTACCTATGAACTAAGAGCTTTTGTTCAAAGCAGACTACTTTTATTTTTTGCAGATTAAATTATTGCAAAGTCTATTACAAACCTTCTTGACCCTTTGCTTCCCGCAGATGATGAAATATTATAGGACTTAAGTGAGCACGTACAGCTAATCTGTTTTCGAAAGATGTGGTGTTACCCTGGGAATTATGAGAGACATCTAGCCCATTTGGTTCTTAAAATATTTAGGAAAGGTTATGAATAATACTTCCCAGTAGTCAGTTGAAATACATCAGCCATCATTCTGATTTCTTGAAATAGAGAACAGATGAAATCTCCCTGGTTCGAACTTGTTTATGAAATCGATTTATCTGAAAACCACGTATCTTGTTGAAGAAAAGCATAAAGAAGAAAATTTGGTACAGTCCTAATAATCATCAGTCAAATGGAGATATCTTTTGCTCTGCTGTAGTGTAAGTACTGAAGAGATGGATAATCATAGCTGTGGAGCACTCTCTACATTATCATATCTATAGATATTAAGTCAATAGAAAAAATTGAATTTCAGTTATTACTTTCCATGTATCATGAGAGACACAATAGGATGTAACATAGAAATGCAGTATATAGAGATCACTGTACATGGAAGGTACTCATCTCCTCTATAGAAAGCACAAGATAACAGGTACTCCGCCTACTAAAATTAGTGTGTGTTTGTTTTTCAAATGTACATAAAAAGAGCAGAATCACTTGCTCTTCAAGTTGAATTGAACAACACATGGTAATCAGGCTGTATGGGTGAGAGCTGTGGAGCAACTGTGTGTTGGGTGACATTCATTTTGTCTACAGTCACCTAAAACATAGCTGTCGAGTCTAACAGGCTTACCTCGGTTTCCTCCACAGTGAAAAGAGATATGGACCTCCAGGCCTGTTCAGTCTATGTATCTTAAAAGGAACAAATTAACTCACAGAATTCGCTTTGTGTACTGGCAACAAAGGGAACCTAAAATGATCTGCAAAAGCTAAAAACCTAACATTCAGTTGATTCCTGCTTGTTGTGCCTTCATCTCTGCAATTCCCTTGACGCTTGGTTCCTCCAGAATCACAGGGCACACACATCCTTCTGGAGCACTTAAAGCCTACCAGGCATCAGTTTACACATTGTCAGTACATTCAGGCATGTTGTGCACTGGACATGCATGCTATATAAAGATCTCCCAGCTCTAACATCTGCACAGAATGGCTTTCAGAGGCTTTGGACCCTGTGCCACTCCTGCAGCGACAGAGACTCCTATTGGCTTCATCTGTTGGAGAATGAGCCTGGATGAGAAGGAAAGCCTAAGAGATATCCTACCCCCTAACAAAGGGGAACATCTGGCCTATAAAAGTATGCATTGCATTTTTATAACTACTTTATCAAATTTACTTTAAAGAATTAGGATTATAAGGATACTTCAAAAAACTTATTCACCTGCCCATCACAATCCTTCTAATCCGTTCCAGGGATTGGAGGAGTACATATGATTTAGGGAAGGTTGAAAGTTTGAAAAATATCAAAGTGAAAGAATCCTTTTCTTTTGCAGAGAAACGATATTGCTTCTGTAAGGGGAAAAAACACAAAACATCAATATGAGCCACATCAGTGGTTTAAAAAATAAGTTCTTCTTTTGAAAGTTCAAAATGAGAAAGCAATTATTCAGACATCATCTCTAAATTAAATCTTAATGTATCCCAAAACAGATGGTTCACAGTTAATGTTTCCTGTATCTAAAATAATTTATTCAGTATCACAAAACAACAACTTTCAACAGCTGCTGAAAACAAATACTAATTATAGCAGGAAGATAAAATCATTCACTGTGCCCCAAACTCATTAATAAGTCAACATGCACATTCAGAGATGACAGCAACAGTCACAATAAATGGTACCCTGTTTTGTGTGTGTGTTTTTAAACTAAACAGACTTCACCATCTGTCGTTAATTATTCTGGGATCATTGCCATTATTTTATTCAAGATTTGCTATCTAGTTTTAATAAATTAATGAGGTGTTAGAAAAATCCTTATGTGAATGGAAAGAATGCATCACGACTGTTTATACAGCAATCCCAATATTCTATCAGCTGCTATTCCTCTTCTCAGAAGACATCATAGATGACTACTAGCATACTGTGTACTTAGTTACTTTACTAACCGTCCTCTGGAAAACCATACATGCTTATGTGACTAAATCCTTATACTCCCTATTTCAGCTTTCCCAGCCAAACTGCCCCAGCTAAAGTCCTCCATACTGGATGTCTGTTTCAGACAATCTTTCTGGAATTTTTCACCAAGAAGAGTTACATTTGTTTGAGAAGAAAGTCAGGAAAAACATCACTTGAAATCTGTGAAACCTTCTTAGAACACACCTAGGAGCAGAGCCAAATGTGAGACAGGGTCAAGGAAGGGAGACCAACCTTAGTCATTTAAAATGTCTTTGCAATTCCCATAAATATCCATCCAGACTAGGGCAGCTTACACACCAGAGGCTTGCTGCCTGTGCTTCAGCTGCTCAGAGCTCCAGCTGGTGCCCCAGGAGCAGCTGAGCCTCTCTACAGCCTTTGACAATGGGGCATTGCCGCCTAGGCTAGCCGGTGCATCAGGCTCTTAAGCATTGGGCAGGTGCGGGCAGGTGTTAACGGACCACCAATGGACCACCTTGCTGGTCCTTGCATGGCCTGGAAGACACAGGGTTTGGATGAGCTGGTAGGAAAGGTAAGACCCCATCGGATAAGCAGCCCGAGACCTGACGGGGACTATGCCCTGCTTTGCCAGGACTGTTCCCTGGCTGACTTGTTAGGCACCTCCAAAAGCAATGTAAATAAGGCTGTTCACAGAAAAAGGATCCGCATCTGCTCTTCAGCTTCAGTGAGGCTTCAGAGCAGCTCGGCTCTCAGTACTGGAAAAGGCAGAGGGCCTGGGCCAGAAGCAGGATACATCATCTTGTAATTACAGATGATGTTGTAATGCATATGCTAAATACACTAAACACTGTCATTTTGGCATTCCTTACGTTACAGATACTTAACCTCGCAACCCTAATTTCTCCTAATATCTCCTTTCTACATAGTTTTTGTGTCAGTGCGGTATTATATGTAAATAAAATAGAAAATCAGTCAATTTGTGAATATTTAAGCCGTAATAGCCAAGGTCAACAGCATTCCCTAGAGAATGGATGGTGGAGTAAGAGAGTTGGTGGCCCAAGGAGAAGCTGGGAACTGTTAGTAAAGCATTAATTACCTGAGAAATGCCATGGGATGAGGTTGTCATTTCTCTAGCAGGGATGCCTGTGAACTTTAGCTTTGGGGGTTTGGTTGTAATCTGTAAAGCATGGACAGAGGAGAATGGGTCCTGTTCCTGAACTTGGTACTACAAGAGCAGAGGCCTTTGCTATTAAGCAAAAACAGCAGAAGGGATTAGACCTTGTCTAAAAATTATTAGCATGTCATTCAGTCCGATCACCCCTGAGAAGAACTGAACTTGCCCACTGAAGCAGCAGTTTGAAAAGTTTTTCTCTGGCTGGCTTAATTTGGTGTAATCCCCTGAATCTATTAAATTAATTCCAGCTGTCAGGTATTTTTCAATCTGTTCTGCTCTCTACTTGCTCTTTTTATGCCTGAGTCTAAACATTGTACCAGCTAGGGTATTGCTTATGTCAAATATTTTTGCTTTGTACATTAAATTAGTCTGAGGTAAAAGATGTCAAATCAATATCTTGTTTGATTGACATCATGGGGTTGATTTGTATAATCTGACGGGGAAAGTAAAAGTCCTTTTTTTTCAAGTTAGTGGTGGAGTGCAGATAACCAAAATTCTTGGGCTGTCTTAATGACTTGTTATTCTAATAGTAATAAATGCAATATATGTGCTAGATCTAGAAGGAAATATATTTTATACAGTGCTCAAAATTATCCCATCTGGACCAGTATGCCGTAAGAACATTCCTAGAATGTCAGGACTAGAAATTTATTTATACATACATGCATACACACACAGAGCATATGGTTGTTACGCTATCATTTCTAGATTTCTAGCAATTCTATACACAGCCATGATTTAGAACAAAATAAAAATAAGCAAATTAAAAAAAAAAAACTTTAAAAGGGTGAAGAAGGTGGGTGGAAAGGGTACACAATCCCTGAGAACCTTTGCAAATGTCCTTGTGGGTGAAGCCTGGATGCTGCCAATGTCAATGGGAGGTTTACCTTTGCAGCTAAAGGTTCCAGCTACTGCTTGAGACAGGTGGAGGTCGTGCATGCCAAGGGAGGTACGTAGCATGCTCCCCCCCACCACACTCCTACATGGGCATAAAGCCCAATTTACTTTCTTACTAAAACAAAGCACTGCGCATAGCTAAGTAGATCTTACATTCTGTGGATAAAAACAACAATAATATATCTTTAGCCTTGAATAAGAGGAAATACAGCAATCTTATCCAAGTCCCTGGCAAGCCTTATCTCAGAGGCCACCGCACAATGTTATGACGCCTGCCTAGCCCTGTGATGAGGGCTTTCTGTAGCAGGCACCAACAACAGTGCTTTGGTTATGTACCACTGCAAGGAAGGGTTGTGACTTTCCCTGGCTCATATCACCCTGGAAAAGATAGTGCTGCTCAAAATGAAAGCTTTGCATGAACCCCTGTGCTCACAGCAGGCAGCATGGTGAGTCCCCAGGCCCGACTATGTTTTATCCAAGCAGCAGAAGGAACATTCCCATAGCAAACTTATGTTCTCTCCATTTATTACCAACAGCAGAAACCCCAGGCAGCTTCAGTGGTGAGTTGTTTTCTGCTACTGCGACACCAGGTAACTCCTTCAATCAAGAGTGCACAGGTTTTCCTGCAAGTTTGATCATACCCAGATGAAAAAAACAAGAAAAAATTTTAGCTCACATTCTTTAAGACCTATGAAAATTCTAAGTCTTTTTCGGTGGAAATGCAAAACCATGCATTTTCTGTGTGATTTCACCATCCACTAAAGCAACCGATAGTTACACTGAAGGGAAATATTTACATACTCCAAAGGCTGACTAAGTGTATTACTCAAGGCTTAACTTCTACAAACTAGCATAAGGCATGACCAAATAGTGAACTCTGTGAAACTATTACTGGACCAAGTTAATGCATAGTAAAGTATACACCTAAACGTGCATTTGCATGTACAAAATAATGAGTTATATATCAATAATTTCACAGTTAGTCAAAGAAGCTGGCAAGAAAGAGAAAAGACTGAAGAGGAAGCAATGTTTGAGGAGTAAAGAAGCATGGTGATGATGAAAAACTTTTGAGAATTGAGATGAGCATGACTTTGTAATGGAAATTAAACAATTGGCTACATTCAGCTATATAAGTCAGAACAGCTCTAAAACTGCAAGGAGGAATAGATAGGATCTAAAACAGGTGGTTGGACTCGATGACCTTAAAGGTCTTTTCCAGTCTAAATGATTCTATTATTCTAAAACTAACTGAAATCAGAAGCAAAATATTGATTAAGGAATTGCTAATACAGGGGGCAAAGAGAAGATGGGAGTAAGGGTATGAAAATGAAAATTACCTCAAATAAAGTGGAAGCAGAACTGAAAGATTTTGTGCATTCTTAATTAAAGCAACCAGACAAACTCTATCTCAAAACTTCTAAGGCTCTCCTCTATGAAATCTCAGCTTTGGTAGCAAGTATTTTCCATAAACTTCTCTAATTAGTGGAGGTACAATATGAGAGGATAATAGGAAATTAACACCCATATTCAAAGAATAGGGAGATAAAGTGAACTAGGCAAAATTACCTATGTTAGCCAAACCTCAATGATATTTAAGGTTTTAGAGCAAATTAAGAAGGGCAAGCTAATGAAAGACGGAGTGAAACAGAAACTGGAGAACACAAGTTCATCAAAGGCAAAACGAGGCCAACATATTATTCTCCCTTAGGAAGGAAAACAAGCTTCTTAAAAAGCAAGCAAATGAAACAAACTTTGATAAATACCAGTTAGCATCTTGTGGAAGATTACCTGCTCAATCAGAGAAAGGATTATTGCAAGAACTCTTAAGAAGGCGTGCAAGAAGCTACATGAGAGCTGACAGTAACCTGCGCTATAAGAACTGTCAGTCTGGAAGGACAGTCCCCTTGCATTTGTCTTAGGGCATCCATGTTATTTCATATTCTCATTAATGGCCTTGGGGTAAAGGATATAGAGGTCTACTGATTAAATCTATCAATATGAACCTGAGGAGCAGGAAGAGAAAAGCAACAGAATACGCTTCAAGAAGCCAGATGTCTCAGAGCTTGATTAACCAAGGCACTGAGAATCCCACACCAAAACTGACCCCTCCAGCTCAGCATTTCCTTGACCTCATAGCAATAGGATGCCTTCCTCTTTTGTGAAGCAGGAATATATCCCAAAGAGAGTTCCCAGCCAAACAGCTGAAATCAAGGAGGGTGGGGGCACACTAAACTGAACATGGGAAGAGAGGGGTAGACTTGGAAACTGTCAGCACAGTTTTGCAAAGGCAAATCCTCCTCTGCAAACCTCTTTGAGTTCTCTGGACAGATCAGCAAGTGTGTGAAGGAGGATGTATGGTGACAGATAATCTCTGCATTTCTAACACTTTCAGCAAGGTCACCCACCAGGGACATCTAAGGAAACTCAGCAGCCGTAATGTCGGAGGCAAACAGTCAGCTTATGCCATGGAGGGAGGTGACAGGCATTGTTCTTCAAGGGTCCATGCTTGGACTTGCGGTGTGCGATGAATTCAGAGTGATCCAGAAAGAACAATGTGGTGAGTAAGTTTGCTGATGCTTATTTATTCAGGGTAGTTGAAAAAGGCAATCTTCAACAATTTCAGGAGGATCTCATGAGACTGAATGACTGGATAATAACACACAGATGAAATTCAGGGCAGATAATCATAAAGTGAGCCCCGAAGGAAAAAAAAAAAAAAAGAAAAAAACAAAATCCCAATTTCAGATATCAGATGATGGTTTGCAAGCTGACCATTACCACTCAAGACCAAAATTTTGAGGTTATGATAAATAGTTCCATAAATACATCAGCTTAGTGTTCTGTAGCAGTCAAAAGAGCAAACTGAATATTAAGAATTATTGGAAAAGGAACAGACAATAAAACCAAGAACATCATTATGTCCCTGTACAAACCCAGGGTTTATCCACAAATTGAATACTGTGTGCAGTTCCACTACTCTCATCTTCAGCAGGACATAATAGAATTGGGAAGGGTTCAGAGAAGGGACACAAAGATGCTTGAAGGTGTGGACTTTTTCCCACTAAGAAACAAAAACTTTATTGGTTATTGTTTCAGACTCCTCAGTCTGAAACAGAAACAACTGAGGAAGAAAATGATAGCAGTCCACAAAAGCATGACACCCCACAGGGACAGAGGCAGGGCATCTGGCAGGCAGCTTAGAAAAGGCAGGAGGGGCTGGCTGTCCAGGAAGGGCATTGTAGCATCAATCACAGAAGAAGTAATTTGGCCAACCAAGGTCTGCAGGGAGAGATAATGTCTTATTAAATCAAACACTATAGTCAGGGAAGAGATGACAAATTCCTGGCCATGCCCATCCTTCTTCAGGTTATTTGGCATCCACCAGACTATACATCTGGCAAGAAACTGTCTCTTTTGAGGCCCGTATTGAAATGTCTGAAACCTTTCCATTTTCCTATTGACTTGATTGCTTTTTTGTTCACAGAGCGCAACACATGTCAGCTGTTGTATTGTCCTCACAGTGTCCATGTGCTGGCTGAAGCCCAGACAGTTTATCTGAGGTGGGAAAGATCCCTCTGCCTCTAGAGCATCAGCCCTTCAGGACAGCTTCCTACCCCATCCCCACAACGATTTCTGTCTTTTTGGTGTGTTGGGACATCACTCCATACAGCACAACTCATGGAATCACAGAAAGAAAATCACTGCAGTTACTAACAAGCAAAACCAAAGATATAAATGCACCTTTGTAGCCCAGTTTGTCCTTTTGTTTGCTCTCAAAAAAGCATGAAAGACCTCTGTTTAACCACTTCTACATACCTCGTGCAAACACAAAAGCTAACCACTCCCACAAGCTCTGGGGCCCTATTCAAAAATATAGCTCGAGATACATACAACCTGCAAACGTGCTGGTCCTTCAAACTGAGACTCACTTCACTTCTAACCACATGCCGTTATTTTTTGCTAAGGCACAACATACACGTAGAAAGGATCCCCCTGCACACCCTTATCCAGCTCATTGCATAAGGAACTGGAGCCTGTGGCTCAACATTTTATACCTCTGCAGCACCTACATTAGCATGAACACTAGTCAGGGGAGGAAAATCTTAGTCACTTCTCATTGAGTCTCAGTTAATCACTTCGAGATTTTTTTAATTAAAACACCAAACAAACAAAATAAAACAAACAGGAAGAGTGCTTCCCACTGTAACAGGAGTGCTTAATAGGGTAAAGATAGAAGGGCAACTCTACGTTCTCTTTTTTCTTGTGGAAAGACATATATGCAAGTGATATTCGGCAGTGTCTGTGCATCTGCTCATGCCGTTGTGTTACAGGCTGATAAGAAAGCAATGCAGCAATCCATAAGAAAGCGCTGCAGCTGAGCTCTCATCTGAGCCATATGCTATGATGGTATCTTCTCTGATTTACAGTCCAGCTCATTCAATTCTTATTACATGCAGTCTGGAAGCACTCTGTTTTCCCTCCTCTGTAGTAGTCCAGTGGAACAAGAACTTTCTATCTTACCATATCTCCCCCAGCCCTCCCAGAAGAGAAATCTTTAACATAACAGAATGATAGAGCATCTGATAAATGCAAGGCTACCAGAGAGCAGTAGTTTGTTCTCATGCTTATTATTCTATTATTTGAAATTAAATACATTTGCCAACTGTTACCTTAATGACCTACAGAGGATGTCAGTAGAGCTCTGCCCACATTGGCATCACCTGTGATCGCCCTGGAAGTCTTTTTCAGAAACAGCAGCAGCAAGACAAGGAAACAAGAATGCCCTGATAGAATTAGCAGAATTGTCAGAACAGGCACCAGGGACACAGTCATTAAAATGCTGCAGAATTAATTTCAGTCTGGAAATTATCCGTGACCTAAATGCCTTTTATAGATTACCAATTCTAATGACTTTTTGCCTAATGGCACATTAAAAGCAGTTTTCCATCATTTTTAATTAATTGTTGAAAGCAAACAAACATCCAAACTGATAGTATAGCCTCAATTCGTAAACTGAGGTGTGCATTTAATTTTACTCGCATGAGTAGCTCCTTCATACATACAAAAAACCCAGAAAACCAAATACATTCATCTGCATTTGCAAAATCAGAGCCAAGGATCATCACCAACCTTCTCTCCTCACAAAGAAAAATATGTCCTTTCTTTTTGCTCCAGAGCGCTTGTGGTGGAAACTGGTTAATCTCTTTGTTGTGAGGTCAGAGTGGGGGAATGGGAGTTAGGAAAGAATGCGTGGAAAGAAGGAGAAAAAGAATAAAGTAAACATTTCACAACAATCTCCAATGAAAGTTACCACAAGGCATGCCAGCACTGCCAGATGGATTGGGTAAATATGAATTTCAACAGATTTTCCTCAGAGATGTGGTCCTAGCTTGAAAAGCAACTCCATAAAAGTTGATTGTTTATGGTTTGAGTTTATTGCATCTCAGCATCTTCAGTCTAGATATGCTCTGTTTAATAGCAAGACCACAAAGCAAACAAAATCTCTTTCTTAACTAAAAATTACTTCCCAGGAGGCTTTAGAATGACACAAGATACAAATTTATCATATCCTGCCTTAGAACTATTCCTGAAGTTTTATTACTTTTCTTCCTTTCACATGCTAATTTGAAATTTAGTGTTATGCTATGAGGTTAAGCAGCTGCTGTGCACAATTAGAGGAATGACTACATATCAGCAAGGTGAGGTGATTTTTATGCACGTTATGTACAAGCAGCTATACAGCAACGGCCCAAGACATGTGAACTTCAAGCAAGTAGAGAGTGCATCGCAGTTAAGCAGAAATCAATCATTATATATAGGGACTTAGAAACTGCATGCCTGGCCAGGGCTTCCTGGGACTGCAGCCCAGCAGATAAATGCATATACACTGAAGTACTATCTGAACCAGAAGCAACCACAGTAAGTTTCTGAGAGCAAATATTTATTAGTTGCATCTGAAGAGCTGATGTACCCTTCAGACCTGCAAATCTTTATTCTGGGTTCCTACCACTAATCAGATATGTCAAAACTAGGTCCTTTCAGGAGAATGAATATAAACATGGGCTTATAAAAGAAGCCACAGGTCTATTGCTTCAGACCTTATTAAAGAGCAGAATAGTTTGGCAGCCTGGGAAGGTATTTCATTAAAATACCCAGTGGAGGTTGGATGTTGGGCTGCATACAGTTATCAGCCTCTCCTCGATTGAAACTGCTTTTGCTACCAATTATTATGGTGAAGCAACATAGGTAACACCAAAGTCTTCAGATATCCCTGCGTACAGTCTCCTGCCCATTCAGTTCAGGCTGTGAGCACAGCACAGGAGTTTCACGGGTCCCTCTGCCCCTTCCAGGTGTAGCTTATTAGCCAAGCATTAGGGCCAGGTCTTTTTTATCTACCATCTGCCCTGGACAAGAGGCTCCCACACAGTGTTTTACACCTCTACTCCATGTTTCCATCCTGTTTCTCTCTTCCACAGGCAAAAGAGGTAAGCAGACCTTTGCTATGAAAAGCTCAATGCAGCCAAGCATGGCAACGAGCAGAGAAAAACAGAACAAAACCCACAAGGAGCTCACTGCAATTTCAACACAGCCAGAATTACAGCCCTTGGACCTCCACCTGAGCAATGCGCTTCTAGCTCATGCTCAAACAGTGGGAGAAAACTATTATTAAGGTTGAAAAGTCAGTACATGCAAGGTAGAGAATACCAGAATTAGAGTTGCATTTGCAATGTAGGTGGGACACAAATGTTTTTTCCTAGCCAAGACAAGTCTGATGTTTTGGAATTGCTTCTCAGCTTGATTCCAGGTAAAAAGCTGACATTCTGAAAATTACTATTGCCTTAGTAATTGTTTTCCTTTAATATTTTCAGAACATTTTGTTCCAATTTTGCCCTTTTCATTTTATGAATTCTTTTATACAAACTAAAACTTTAGGGTGAGAAATTGTTTTGCAGTTAAAAAAAATTACATGTTTTGTCTCTAAATGAAAAGGAAAAAAATGGACAATTCTGGACAATTTTGGAGGTTTTACCCAGAACTATCTGATTGGATGGTGCTGTTAAACTAGCCCTTTCCCTACAAATGTTTTTGCTCAATCAGCATTTCTGATTACTCTCATGGAGGACATACCCTCATGTCTTTCTTACTGCCCACTATTCAAACTGCACTCAGACAACATAATTGTTACTCTCCTGCTGAGCTTTGCCATGGCATTCCTCATCCACACTGCCCCTTCCCAGTCTGCCCAGGAGTATCCCGGACCCTTCTGCCTGACCTTGCCCAGCTGTAACTGCCTCTTCTCTACCATATTCCAAATAGTCTTGCTCCAGTCACATCTTTTTCTTTAGCACCATTTTATAGCCACTGCTTCAGTTCTCTCTCCCAGCTTATCACAAGGGTATTTTTATTTCCCAACCCAGGCTAATGATCACTCTCTCCACTTGTGTCTCTTCCTGTCTGATGTTCCCTGCCTGCAACTCACAGGTGGCCATGGGCAAAACCTTCCCCATGTTCTACCAACACCCTTCAAAAATAAATACATACACAAGCCAGCTTGACACAGACTCCTGATATCCATAATTTCATCCCACGCAGTTAAAGTCTGTCAAAGTAATAAGAAACTAAAAAGCCTTCTAATGGGAAGCATTAAGCAGCCTTAATAAATAATGTATTTTTTTTGCCGCTGAAGGAAAAGACAGGCTTTCTACAACAAAAACGTGACTCCCCTTCTTAGAAGGCATTTTCCCACCTTTTACCTCTCTCCCTATACCTGTCTACTGTGCCTCTTCCCAATCCTTTAGTCTCTTCTGTTCCTTCCCATATTTTAGGCAAATGCCAGGTCTCATCAAAAAAGGTTAAGGCCTGACTGTCCTCTTCTACAGAGGAGGAACTCATTGTGCCATTGCAAGGGCAAGCTCAAGTGTCCAAGAAGCCATGCCAAGTGATGGCAGCACTTCTATTTATTAGTTAATGGATTTTAGGAACATAAACTAACTTATATTTCACCCCCACAAGATAAAGATTTCCTTCTCATTTAAAGTCAGTCTAGAAAGCAAATAAGCATCATAAGCAGAGGTTATTGGTGGTACAGACTCCAGAGATGCACTATTTAAGCGATGGACCTGGGTAGGTCAAAATTCCATATTTCACAATCTGCCTACAGGTCCAGCAGCTGGCAATCATGCTGCTGTTGTGGTAAGAAGAATTACTGCAAGGAGGGGACACACCAGGCAGGACCAGAGATGCCTCTTGCACCGTTGTCAGCCAACACTGGCATATTCTGAATTCACTGGCTTTGCCAAAGGGAAAGAGATCAGCGTCTCCTGGTGCTTGGCACAGGTGAGAGAGCATTACTGTCCTCCCACATGGATATAATATTTCTTTCAAATGACAAGCAGAATGGGGGAGGACACACACATAAATAAATTTGTACATTTGCTACCAAGTCACCTAACATCCTGTCACAGGGGTTAGGTGGGTTTTATTATACCAGTTAATGACAGAGACATCCCAGAAGTAGCACATGGTAACCGAGGTGACTAAGAGCTGCAGCTCCCGTTGGAGGCACTCAGTTTCCCATGGCTGATGCTGCTTAAGCTACAGTAATGTCTGAAGCATCTCTGAGAGTCACTTTCTGCCAGGCACCAAAAAAGCCCAGAGCCAGAGGGCATCACTGGCAGTCCACAGAGACAGAGGCTGGGATGGAGAAACAGAAATCCAGAGAAGTAGAGCAATGCCTGGCACGGCAGGACAGTGGCATATCGCAAGCTGCTCAAGAAGCTGCTTACAGGGACCTGTCAAAATGTGATGGCAGCACACAAGGATTAGGAGGAAGCTCTGCAATCTAGCAAGGGCTAAACCACTGTCAACCACCCTTGTCTGGGCATAGAGCAGCACACACACTGCAGCACAGCTGGTGACCTGGTGTAGCTAGGAGACAAGACTGCTCCAGCAGCTTCAAAACTTGCTGTTGTGTTCATTAAAAGGTTTCTTTGGGGGTCATAAATAAGAAAAATAACTACTCTGTGCTATTATCTGATTTAATTAAAGAGCTGCATAGTTGTGTGCTGATAAATATGCAGACAATGCTAAGCACCCACAGAAATTGCTCATTCCCACACCTTTTTTTCCACCTTAGGAGGGTAATAGAAGCACTTTTGAACCAAACAGTTCATCATCTCTAAACTGGAAAGGACCTACTTTGCTTCATGAACTAAGTTAATAATTGCAAAATAAAAGTGTTCTAAGGAATTCTGAGACCCTGATATATCTACCAAAAAAAACTGAAAATCAGAGTCTGTTCACCTGGAATCAGGCTTGAAAACAATTTCCAGTGTACAGTTGTGCAGTAAGGGCCATCTAGTAGTGACAGAATTTATTGTTATGAATTAAAGGGCTCAGATACAGTACATTAAGATGAAAATGTAGCTAAGACAGCATGAGTAGTGTGTTACAAGAAAAAAAGAAACATGAGTGTACAGACTCAGCAGGGTGCAAGCTTTAAAGCAGGAACAGTCCACATTGAGCCCAGTATGCACCAGAACCAGGGCAAAATAAGAGATGAGTACAAGTGGTGTTTACAAAACAAGGCAACCATTTAGAAAACACCATTTCCAATGCTTCATTTTCACTACTAAGCCTGAGGGCTTGCAGGTCAATGTTCTCCCTTACGGAGGACCAGTCTCCAGAAGAGCAAGACTCAGGTCCTGCACCCAGAAAAAAGCCTGTTGCTAGCACTGACTCCTGCATGTCCTCCGCTATCCTGGTCCCTGTCCTGCCAAGCACAGCACTAGGGTCAGCCACAGATGCTGCGAGGCTTGAGCAGGGCCAGAGGAGGTCAAACCATCCCCGGGCACCCCACAGCAACAGATTGAACTAGACAACTGATGAGGAAGCTATGGAAAATCAAAGGCTGAATAAAATCTAGCAAACATAAAAGTAGTCTTGATCCGTTCCACTGGCTGACAGCAAGCTCTCACATGAATTTTCCCTCTTCACAAACACAATTGTTACATTTAAGAAATTGTGCTATGCTGTCCTCCTGTCCTCTGCCTTCCAACCACATACTATTCCTGATCACCCTGTTTGCACAAATTGCAAGGGGCTCTGGCTGATTTAGAGGAAAAGCAGAGCATATCAAAATAGTTAAACTGTCTTTGCTTTGTTTAATGTTTTTTCACTACTTTATTGCATAATATTAAAAAGTCTGCGTTTGAGCCCATTAGCTAAAAAAAGCAGAAAACAAACAAGTGATGAGCTTTGTCAGGATAAGATGCACACTAAAGAGCATTTCATTTCCATCAACCATAAAATTTCCAAACAACACGCTATTTGTATGCACTTGGTGTGCTTCCTTCTGGCTCAGTCAGTTTCAGATCACGCTGGTGATTTATGAGATGCTACACTTACGGGTCATGTGAACATGGAAGCACTTGGATGAGTCTCAGCTGCAGACCTACACCAACAATCTCTTTTCTTAAAAAAAGTGCGGCAGGAATTGCACGTAAACAGATTGTCTGAAAGTCAAGGAGACATTTTACAAGATGGGCCAAGCAAACATTTCACAGTCGCCAGAAGACACAGTTTCACTCTCTTCTCAGAAAGAATCAAATAGTTTTGGGGTTTTTTTTCCCCAATTTAGTGAGCTCAATCAGCTCACTGAAGGGTCAAGAACATCTGAGCCAATATGAAGGGAGGCTAGAGCATGGAGGACCACAGAGTCAGCAGACAACTGCCCCAGAATTAGAACCCTTTCCTGAGACCAATGACCTGATAGATTGGCTCTGCCAGTGCCATGAGACTTCACCCCAATTTGTATCTTAACCCCAGGTTAGCAGAGGTAAAGGTGGCCAGTGAATGGATGAAAGATAAGGGGCTTTCTTCCTAACAGCATCATCTGGCTGATCCAGGAGGATGCTTAATCACACAGTACCAGAAGTTCTCGGCCAGAAGGATCAGCACAAAACTAGGATTTTCCTGGGCGCTATTTAACACAAGTAGCTTCACAACAGCCACTACCACAAAGTAGAGGCATACAGCAATAGATAAGATTAGAAAAGATAATAAGATGCTTGCTGCCTCTCAGCAAAATATCATTTTTGAGAAATAATGATGAAGGGACAAAACTAAATGGACAGTAATTTTTTGAAAGTGTCTGTGATGTGCATGATTATCAGCATCAGATTGCAAATCCTTATGGCCCTTTCTAATACAGTTTAAATCAGTGCCAATTTCCTGTATTCTGCTATAAAAGGCCTGGAGTAAAAACAACAGGAATCACAGTGGCACAAACTAGCACTGGATGTGCACAACAGGACCTGCCTGTGGAAAAATTACACTATGAATTCTCAAATTAACATAACAGAAACAAGGTCACTTTGTAACTGAAATTGCATTTATCTTTGTAGTTGCACAAGGTGGAACTCTCCTTCCCTACCTCAACTGTTGCAGAAATTAGGACTCACTGACCCGTCTTTGAGAAGGATCCCATAACAAGACATTAAACTGTTCATATCCCAAACTTGAAAATTATCCTTTTGTACGCATATGAGACTTGACCTTAGCTTTTCATGGTCCAAGTGTGCTTTGCAACTGAGCATTATAAATTACATAGAGAGCCTTTTTTGAACATTATTTTCCTTCTCATGAATGGCAAGAGCATCACTTGCTAGCAGGAGTCTACAGGGTATACATATTCACATGAACATGCAAACTTTGAAAACTAATATAGAAAAAAGCCCTAATTTGAGTGAAAAGTCTTCAGATGCATTCCTGTCACCCTGCAGATGGTAAACAAGCCTCAGCATAGATCATATTTTACAAAGAAACCAGTGTGGTTCCTAGAATGCACGTAAAAAAGAAAAACAAGATAAACAGAGCTCCCCCCTACCCTGCCATCCTGAGAAGGATGACATAGGAAAAAAAAAAGATAATCTGAAGTTTCCTGTGGAGATTTGTTCATTTGTATAAATCTAGTGGAGAAAAGACCCATTTCTGTGCTCCTGCTCCCACGTTTTCTGTCTCCTGAGCAAGTGACAACTTTACAGCCAGGATTTCTGGCTGTTTATATCCACCCTGTGATACCTTTAGAGACCAGATAGCTTTCAGTGCACCTGCTGTAACAACCAAACTGGAGTCCATAGCTAACCAAATATGCAACCAGGCAGGACTAGTGAAGACTTGTCAGCACGTGTCGTTGGCTCACATGAGCTGGCCTAACATTGTGCTTCAGGCTCATTTCAGACTCCTGCATCCAGTTCCTGCCATCCCATTCAATTCTATGCTTGTGTTGGAAATTAGAGTCACTTTCCTTTGTGGGCAAATTTGTTTCGAGGAGGAAAGTAGCAGGGTAGGAAACAAACTCAAGCATCCTAAAGAACTGTCTCCAGGATTTTCCAGTTAAAGTTTAAAAAACCAAACCAAACATGAGGTATTTTGATTCAGGAAGATGACTAAAAGTCTTCAAACTTTTTTGTTGCCCTGTGGGTTGGGACCCACAACCAGATTTCAATCTCCTTTCAATCACCTCCCATTATGAAAACAGATGCAATATAATACAAGACTGTCCAAAAGGGAGTAGACTGGGAGCAAAAGGCACAGAGACTCCCAGGTAATACTACAGATGAATTTGAGAATTCGGGTTTTATAACTACTAGCATATCCTTGCACCCTTTTACTCTTCACCCCCTAAAGCATCTTCAAATAATTTTCATCCATAGACTTCACTGGTCTCTCTCTTCTTTATTTGCCTTCACACTGTACTACAATTTTGCTATGTATTGATGCTGGCTTTCATACCAAGCAAACTATTTTAAGAACCTCAAACCTTGAAATAGTGGCAGGATGCCCAGAGCATAAAAATCAGTGCCCCCTTCTAAAGCCCAGTAATGCTAATCACAAGCATGGTAAAGTCCAAAAATATCATAAAGTCAACTCAGCACAGAAAAAGTTGTTGTTATGAACCCAAACCTCACCAAATCTACCCATAAGAACAATTTCACATTTGGACTAAGTCCACCTGAGTACTTAGTCTCACCCAGCAGCCAGGAACAGAAGTATGGGTGCAAAAAGAATGGTACCATGGTGATAATTCCTTGGGACATTACCTCAGCTTCCAAAATTTTGTACCTACAGGCTTTCCTGAATCAGAGTTTGTGTGTTCAATCTATTTCCATTAATTTGCCCAAGGCCTTCTAGAACCATTTTGGCTCAGCTGTTACTTGTTTTGCTTCAGTCCACCATCAGGTTGCTTTCCTATTGCTATTACAGAAGACAAAGGGCAAAGCTGAATTTCCATGGCTTCACCCACACTGAGCAGAAAAAAAAGAAGCATGAGGAAGCACAGTGGAGACACAGCCAGCTTGCATGGATGTGAACCAAACCAGCATAGTTACATTGGCTACCCTGTTTCATGTTCTTTGAACTTGCAGGATTTACTGGGGCATCTTGCTGCTTCACTTTCATGTGGGTAAGAAAACTGGCAGGAGAAGAGAGAGACAACGACTCTCATTTTGCTGTGAGACTTGGTTGGGTTTGCGGTTCCAGGTGAAACCTGAACAAAAGGAAGAGAGACCCAAATCATGCACTTCATGCACTTCAGACATCACTGCTAACTTTTATCCTAACCAGTCTCAAAACAAGACTATTCAGAAGAGGGTAAGAACTCCTCCGCTTCAGCCTATGCTTGGAAGAAGGGGAGCAATACCCACTCCCAGGGCTCTGACCCTGCATCCCTGTGTTGCTATGAACTGCTGTTGTCACCTAATTCAATATCATTGCAGTTCAGATGAGCACGTTGGTAAACAAAGCAGCAACGTAAGGGCAGCATCCTGTTTACATTTCACTGCAGGATGATTCATTTACGGTTCTTCAGCAGGACAGAGGCTATAATCATGTAAAAGGTCAGCAGTTTGTGCTAGGGCTTTTGCATTTAGATAGTGTTTAGGTTAAAAAAAAAAAAAATCTAGTGTTGATATAATCCTGCTGAACAGTCTTCATCTTTCCTGGAAATCAAGAGTTTGACGTAGATGGAACTTCTTTAATTTAAGGTATGGAAAATGCTCCCCATATTTCAAAAGAAAGTTGATTGTCTTTGAGTACAACATATGTAATCTGCCTGCAAACCATACCTTCCTGTGAACACTGGCAATACGACGTCTCTCACAGATCCCCAAAACCAGCATTGCCAGACTTGCAAGGTGAAGCAACAAGAAATCACCCGGACCACTAATGACCTCTGTTAAATGAGGCTGGGGGAAGCTCTGTCATTGTTTGGATAAATAATTACAGATGAGCAAATAATCTAAAGCACTTGCCCTTCTATTATACAGCAGATGGCCTGCAGGATCAGGCATTTAACTTCAGCATCAACATATTGAACACGACATCCGGCACAGTGGGAGCTAATCAGTTTCTGATGAGCTATGATTTCTTCATGCTTAGCATTTGCCTGAAAAATCTCATCTTCCACCCCAAATCACTGTTTTACCTTTCACATGCATTATGTACAGCTTCTTGTGGTTTGTCTTCACTGTGAAGGTAACACCACACGCACAGGCAGTGCTTGTCCCTGGTCTGTGCAGGAACACACTTTGTGAAATCTGTACATGAGCTCCCAAGTAAATTATTCATTTAGAAATTGACACCAACTCTTAAATATAGCAAACCCTCCCAGGGTGAATCCTATTCAAACACTAAACTTAGCTCACCTATACCAGAATACATGAGGACCAACCTTTCCCAGCTGTTGGAAGAGTCTGACCTTACAGTGCTACATGATTTATATTACAATCAAATAAACATGGCCTCTGAGAGGGTTAGAGCTACTTACTGCTTTCCAAATACTCCCTCACATGCGCACTTTCAAGCCAAAAATGTCCTTAAATCAGTAACTACTTCGATAAGCCCTTGAGGAACTAGGATGTAATTATTACAGCACCAGTTCCTGATTAAGGACTTGTTTGAAAAAGGGCTCATTAATTTGCATGCACATCTGATTGACTGTGATGGAAGGGAGCTGGCAGAGAGTTGTGCAGGACACTGTTTCCCCTACACAGTGCTCAGATCATCAAATACATGTCTATTAGAAGAATTGCCACCTGTTTGTTTTCCACCTCCTCTACATCTTAACCCCTAAGACCTCAGATCTCTCCTTTTCTTGCTGGCCTAATTAAAACTAACAGTTCTGTGCAAGTCTATCCAGATTGTAAAGAGGTTCACAAAAAATAAAGCTATTCAGGAAAGTCTGACCTGTTTCCAAAGAGAACATGACAGGAGAGAGGGAGGCCAGCATGGCTGGGGAAATGAATTGCTGCCTGTTTTCCACTCTATTCCACTGCTATATAAAATAGAGCCGTCTTATAGCAATATGAAAAGTAACACTGTACAACTGTTCACATTATATTAAGGACTGCTCAGAAAAATGTGAAAATAGTTGTTTTATAAGTATATTTTAATAAGCAGAAAGATTTAATCACAATTTTACCTGCACTGTGAAAAGGGAGGTTTATAAGTTTTATAAGCCAGGGGTGTGCAACTGAACTATCACAGGACAGTTGGCCAGAAAAGCTGGAAACCAGAAGGAATGTAGCTAAAACTACTGTGCTACTTAAGCAAGACAAAGGCCGTTGGAACAGGAACAACAGGAATAATAAATACACAGGATTGCACAGGCCAATTTACCTGGCAACATTCCCCAGCATCAGCTAATGGTACCACAAACCCAAAGCAAGGACAGAGCCCCGCCTGCAGAGAGGCCCAGGTGCCAGCAAAAAGGTCTCCATCTCCAGTTCCACCACCCCAGCACACACATTAGCAGTCACTTCGGCTCCAGTTTCCTGTGCCTGCATATAGCCGGTGGGAAGTTCCTACAACCTCACTTTGAAGACGATACATACCCTGGAGCTCACTGTTTTGATGGAGCATTCTATGAAAAATGGGGAAAACTTGTGCAGTGAAGTCAGGAAGGCTCATTTTCTTCACGCCCTGGCACAGCAGAAATGCAGAGCGAACCTGTTCGTCCTTCCAGTTACTTTTGCACTTCTTCCATTCGTATAATATTTCAGGTCAGACACTGGTGCTGCTTTCAAGTGAGTGGCACATCTTGCACACAAAATCCTGCATGTTCTTAATTACAGGTTGCACACTGTTTGGGGGCAATACCTCTCACCTCTCCCCGCTTTGAAGAGTGTTTGATGTTACCAGGTCTTTAGGCACTGCAACTAACACACAAGCTTTGCACCTGCTGCTGATTCCAACCATTCATAAGGTTTTCCCAAACTCCAGAATATTTTTGTTTTGTTTTGCTCTCCTAAATATCCACTTGCTTGTTTGTCTTGGCAAAAACATTCCTATGTTCACAGTTAAACTTTCAAGAACCTGAAGGAATCCAAGAGACATCCACATTTTTTGTCCATAATCTCAAAGTGATCACGTTGGCAGCTGGTACCACTCTTCTAGACATGGGTTACGCAGTTCTTTCCAAGGACCTTTTCTCCCCCTCCCTAAGGATTAATTCTCACACTCCTGACAACAGAGTACTATCTGATATCTACACCCTGGAGAGCAGTTTCATCTGAAAAAGGACCACATCTGAGGTGGACAAATACCAGGTATTCAGGCCTTTTAAAACTTTTCCTACAAGCCTTGCACAAAGACAAAGAAAAGCATGTACCTCTGCCTTCCTATGCATTTCACTTCCAGTTTGCTTCCCTTGCTTTGTCATGTGTGCTTTTATGTTGGTGATAAACAGAGGACTGACAGCAGCGAACACAGGCAGCTCTCTGCTTTCAGTAGTTATTTAGCACCTAGCAAACACCAAAGCCTCAGCAGGGCAGCCACGTTCATACAACCCGGTATTAGGGATGAACCCCTTTCCCAGCACCGCTGCAGTTCTGGCAAAGCAGCAGCCAGAACCAACACCCCGCAATGTCCAGGGTGGCTTTGCAGGTTTCTGCATGCGCTTATAACTAGGGCACACACGTGCTTCACTGTCCCTGCTGCAGCAAGAAGAGGGAAAATCTCCAAGCGGCAGGATGGGCTGGCAGCTCTGAACTTCACCTCCCTTGAGCAGAGACAGCTCTGTAGAGCAGAGCTCAGTGCCAGGGCACAATGCGTTTTTGGCACCCTGTAGCATGGGTCACATTGGCTGTACAACAGCATGGCACGGTGCCGCAGAGGCCACAGGGCCATGCACAGCCCCATTGCAGCCCCTTAAATTGTCTGCACCCACGCCGCAATGGCACACAACCCCAAGAGGCTGGCACCACTACAGAGAGGAGCCCAGGCCCTGGAGATGGGCCCCCAGCAGAAGGTGGGATCTGCAGGCAGCCCAGGGTCACATTACCTCAGCAGGCAAGAGTAATCTTGATGAATTTCAACCCACTGCCCATCCTTAGAGACATTCAAAAGCCCTCTGGACATGGTCCTGGGCAGCCAGCTCTAAGTGGCCCTGCTTGAGCAGGGAGGTTGGGCAAGACAACCTCCAGAGGTCCCTGCCAGCCTCCACCATTCTGTGATTCTCTGAAATCTTAAGACCTGTCAGTTCCTACTGAAGACAGTTGTATAACTCTGGTTCATATATATAAAAAATTTATAAAAATTACAATGTGACCAACTCCACCCAGTACTCTTGTTGAGGATTGTATGAACCAGAATACAATAAGAGATTTTAAAACTCATAAAATGCAAATCAGCATATTTAGATGAACATTGCCAGCTGGTGTTAGGCCCAAGAAAATCTTGCCTTTCTATATAAATATGGTTTTAGTAAGACCCCAGTAGGAATGGAAATATTTTCTTGAGGAGTAGAAAAGAAAAATGGTTTAATCAAGCTGTCTCTGCATGGCTGCAAATCAAATATTATTCTGGTGCATGGGAGCTTTGCAGTTTATATAACCTGCCTGTAGGAATACTAGAGAGATCTGGAAAGTAAAGTGAAAATTGCTCAAATCAATACGAACATGAAAACGCTCAAGATCAATAAGAGATAAAGTGAGTGACTTTTATTGCTCAATAAACAGGGAAGAAAATGAAGCTTTAACACCTGCAGGTAATGAGTTACAGCAATACTGGTTAAATAAAAAAAAAATTACTTTGGCCTTACCCTTTTATTTTATTGATGTGACCAGCACTGATGGTTAAGAGAGAATATAATGTCAGCACAAAGCTAAATATTATAAAAGGGTATCTGCATTCCATTTAGGAAGGATTTGATACATGAAAGCCAAGAGCTGCTGATTGCTGCTTTTGTTTCCCAAATGTAAACCCATGCACATTGTAAGGTCTATAAAACCAACAAACAAACACGATGACTTCTTCGGGCTAAGTGTTCACTTTAACTCCAGAATATATTAATCTGTACTAATCTTAATGTGTAAGAAGAGCTCTCTGTTTCTCAACTACACACAGTGGTTTTTAGACATATGGTAAATAACCTTTGGAAAGACTGCCTCCAATTTCCTTGCATAGTAAGGCAATTCACTGCTCAAACATTAATATAAGTCACATACTTCAGGAGAAAAAGAATTGGCTTTCTTGAAAAGTCCTGAGAAGTGGAACCATTTGTCCTGCACTCAGTGGGCACACTTGGCACCAGTGACCCCAGAAGTGACTCCCAGTGACAGCCTCATGCCCTGCAATGCTCCTCACTCCTGGGGAGAGCATGGCAGAGGGACAGAGCAGCCTCCTTGCTTTGCAGGGAACCACCTGACATGATCAAAAGTTACCATGTGGTTTAGTATATCCTGAAAAATGGTAGTGGCAAGCACGAGAAGTATCCACTGAAGAGGTGTTTTTAGAAAGATCTGTAGGTATTATGCTGGCACAGGTGTCACCTGCAGGTTATTAAACAGGCAGCACAGGAAGGAGACAGCACAATCACTCCTAATCTGCTCCTCCAGGTCCTCACTCAGATTTACTCAGTCCATACCTACTACACTTCAAAATAACTTGTGAGCACTTGATCCTCAGCAGACAGTTTATATTTTGCTTCACCAAGGCAGGGTTTTAATCAGTAACAAACACAGACACCAACTTGTTATGACTCTTGGGAGGCAGCACCAGCCTGGGGGAAAGATAAGGGCATATTCTGCTTACACAAGGCAGCACATGCTGCAGATGGGTGCTCCTCTGAACCTCCTCATGTTTCTTCAAACCAGGTGCCTTCAAAAAAGCTGTGTCTGCCCACTGCAGTGACCTATGTGTCTTTGGATATCTCAGCCTTAGTGCCTATAACAACATTTCTAAACTTCTGAGCAGCGTGTCCTTTACCAGGGAAGGCTGAAGCAACAAAGCATCCGTGGAAAACGACATGGTTCAAAAAGAAACTAAGGACTGAAACAGGATCTGTTCTTGGAGTCCTCATACAGCTTAAAAAATTATATGTATATATTTTTTTAGCTTTTAATAGATTTCCCTCTCCAACAGAGAGTTCCAAAAGGTTTAAGAAAAAACTCAAGTCTTCAGCTGAAAACTTGAAACTCTCATCTCCAGAACATACTGCATCCCACATCGCATCGTACAGTGACATCTATGAAATGGTTGCTAAGTTCTCCTATATTTCACCTGCTCTATTGTCCAGTTCCTCTAGAAAAGAGAGAGTGGTGAGTACACCCAGTGTCTTCACTCAAATACCTACTGCACTGGGAGCCTGATCCTTCACATTTTGGTCTACTTTATGTACTCTTACCTATAGTGCAAGATAGGCTACAAAACATGCTTTCCCAGAAAAATGAAGGATTTGGGCCTGTCTTACAGGCAATTAAAATACTTTTAGGAGACTGGAGCTCTTAGACCTCCTTCTGCTGTACAGCTCTGACTCGAGCACTGCCACACAGCGATGCTACCTGCTTACAGCAGCATGATGCACCGTGTACGCCCCAACTTGTGCAGCATCGCTGTAATCATCAACGTGTGAAAGATGTAATCTGCTCTGCCTCTGGCATAATCAGGAGAAATCCTTAGATTTGAAACACTGCATGATATTGCTGCTGAGCTAAGGGAGAACAGAAATGCCCAAGCTCTTACAGGGGGAAAAAAGCAATTGAAGAAGTGTTGAAAGATAAGGATATAGGGCTTCTTTTAAATGACTGTTTGCAGGTGTGTTTTGGCTTTTTTTAAAAGGAGTGAAGATCTAGGCCCCAATTTAAATGGTGAACAAAGAGAAGGTTTGCATGACAAGTATAGCAAAACCCCTTGATTATCACCTTAACTCAAGTTGAGGCATGGGCAGATGGGGGAATAATTCTTTCACTACAGAAGTAACACGATTGAGACCTGTGGATTTATTTCTTCCCTCTTGGATGAACACCTCCTGCTGTTTTCCAAGGAGTTGGAGATAGCAGCAGGCAGCTTTATTTCATTTGGACCAATCCCAGGATAAAAGCCCAGCCTCTCCTCCTTCAGTCACAGCCTCCATGAATTCCCAAAGTCTTACCATAAAAGAGCTTTGTGCTGTGTGAGTGCATGACCTCCATTACACATGTAGCCTTTGATTTTTATTTATAAAAATCCTTAAACAGCTTTCTAGTCCCACATATCTCGAGGGCATTTAACCCAGGATGCAAACACCTGCAGCATCCCTTACACAGTTAATGTGACAACAGAAGAAACTAGTGTGAAGTGTTGTCTTCCTCCTCAAGCAAAAGAGGCAGAGTATCACTTCGCATCCCAGAGACAGGCTGGCATGTTAATACATCTTATTCCCTAACTCCCTTAGGTCTGGATAGTTACAACAAAATTGCTTTTAATTAAAAGTCTAAAACAATGTTGTGAAGTCTTGTTTTCAACCATAGTATCTGTTACTCCCACTGATGAATAGAAATGCAGCTGCTCTCCATCTTTGAAAAATGAAGCAATTACATGTCAAAATAAAGTCGCTTCATGCTAGCCACCCAGATTTCAAGATTTTGCCCAAAAGCCACAAAAAACTTGTTATAAGCGCTCATAGCTCATTTCCAAAAAGCATGTATCAGCATCAGAATTGCAGTGCAGGACAGAGATAAAAACTTCTTATAAAAATCCAGTGGAAAATAACTCCTTTAAGAGCTGCAAGTTGCAGACTGTAAAAAGTCATCTCATCCCAACTCTGAGAAGTAGTCTAGCTGCAAATACATAAACGAGAGCACGTCTCAACTATATCTCTTCTGTCCTCTAGTGTCAGCTTTCTGTGATGAACAGAATCAGAATAAGCTTTTTCCTGTCCTCCAATTTAACTGCTTTTTTTTAAATAAAGAAATCCCTGTCCTATTGTGAACACTGAACACTGGTGGAGACACCTCTGAAGAGGCCAAGTTTTGTCTGAAAAATGTCAGCCTTCCCCAAACCCAACCACAAAGTTTCAGACAGCATCACTGCAGCACTTGAATGCAACTGGCCATCTTCAAATAGGAGATTTACTTCAGGGGAGAATTGCAGCAGAATGGAGAATGCAACTGATTTTGCTCCAGCTTTTCTTTAAACAAATGTTCACGTATGCATAGAGTTTGTGTAGCTAAAAATATAACAGAACTATCTTTCCCTCCTTGATTTACAATATACCTATACATGCAGGCTGTTCTGCCTAAGAATCTCTCTAGTCAAACTCCAACCTACAACATGCAGTTATTTCAGTTGTTTCACAAGTACAGTCATAAATTATACTAAAGTAGAGCAGTTCTATGAACAGTACATTGTCTCTGCATTTAGGGGCTGGTATAGTAAAATATCAAAAGAATCTAGAATACTTAAACTAGTTTGAAAAAACAAAACCAGATTAACTAATAGTAGTTGCACAAAGTGTATGAGTAGAGCAGGAACAGAGACCAGAGGGAGCCAAAGGTCTCCAGCACCCTCTTCTGGTTCCTGGAGCCAACAGGCACGACAGCAGCTAGAAACCTCCCTTCTGCTCAAGTGACATTGATGGACCCAGTTAATACACACCTAGATAGGTGCTAACAGGATGCCAGCGCCCTCAGCAGCACCAGAGTGAAAATATAGGTCATCCTACTGTGTTGAAAATTTCTGGAAGAAATTTCAACTATTGTAATATTGTTCCTGTGAGTCTCCATATCCATTCTTTGTGTTACTGTACTTGTTAGATTCAGGGCCAGAACACTGAGGTACTGGACAATGTACAGACACAGGGAAAAACTGCTTACAAGACACCAATGGGAGAGCAGAGACAATTCACATGCAATATGGTCCAAGAGCCAGGCAGAGGTCGGAGTAGCCCGAGTTGTCAAGGTTCCTCATTTTGCTTCATTTCACTTTGGAAGGATGGAGGGGAGGCGGGGAGGTTGGGGGCATCAGACAGCACCTCTAGGAATGAAGATAACAATGAAATTTCACTGACCTCCAGCAACAGCATGGAAGAAAGTATAAGGATGCCCTTTTCAAACCTGACAGCACGGACGACACAATCCAGCATCAATGGCTAGAGGCAGATGCCATCCTCTCGAAGTCAAGTGAAAAGTGATGCATTGAGTGGGAGTGCCTATATCTCAGGGGGCTCAAAAGAATGTTAAATGTAATCAGGGGCAGGAGATACTTGGGGGAGCCAGAGAAGATCAAAGATGGGAGAAGAGCCTGTGCAGCATCACCCTGAGACAGGTGAGGCAGAATGGTGCTGAGGCCAGAGATGACATTGCTGACTCAAGAGCTGGGCAGATGAGAAGAGCCCCAGTGAAGAATCTTGAGATACATGGGCAGAATAGGTTATACCTTAGAGACATTATACAGTGAAGATCCACAATAGCTAGAGGGGGTTATGAGAACCCACAGACTGTAAAAGATAGGGAGACACAAGATAAGTTAATAACTAGGAAAGTAAGTGAAGAGTGAAATGGTCAGAAGATACTATTTAAAAGTAAAAAAATTGAAACCAGACCACTGATTGGGAAGTTTGTTCTCTTGGCTAAGCAATACTGCTTCTGCACTGTGTGAGCCATTTGCTTTTCTTCCTGTCACACTGGTATTTCAAGTCATTGGTGTCAATAGTTCTGAAGTCTGGGCCACACAACATTGAGCAGCTTTTTCCTCTTGGGGAGCAGATACTTCAAAAACAATCAGCAGCAGCTCACCACTGTTCTCTCTGGCCACACCATGGTCTTTTCTCCCTGGAGTCACTATAGTTCCCCCAAAACCCAGACTTTCATCATTTTGCACAGAGCTAAGGCACAGAAAACACCCTTGAGGGCCAACCCTGTGGAAGCCCTGGCCAAGCAGCTGGAGGAGGAGGTCACCTGGCCTAGCCAAGGACTGATGTTATCCTAGGACCTTGCCAAAGTAAGCCAAAGATAAAATGACCTTTCTGTCCCTGCACAGTCAAGCTTTCTTGCATGATAGGACAGATAATACCATGCCAGTACCAGTCACAGAAGAGCTTTGCAGAAGGACCAGGCTCATACTGAAGAAGTTCCTGCAAACAAGAACTTCCTCAAGAGCAGAGAGGACAGCCAGACAACCAGGCAGCAAGGCCCAGAGACTCCTCCCTGCGCTCCGAGCCAAACTGCTATTCCCCAGACCATTAACGACCAGGAAAACCAACCATAAGCATAACCATTAACTCCACATACATTAATACATGACAATGACAGCAGTCACCATATTGCTACTGCTGAGCACCCCTAACATGAGCAAACGCTATGAAATACCCTTCCTTAGCCCACACACGCTCCCTCCACAGTGCTCCCTGCATACATGGCAGAGCAAGGGCTTGCCCCACTCAAGCTCACCATCTATCTCTCCACACCGGATCCTCCCCCTCACCTCCCAATAAAGCCAACAGCACTATTTGTCCCCCATCACCCCACAGCTCTGCCAAGATTGCCACCATTTCAAAGGTAATCAAAAAAGGTTTCTTCTTTGCTGAGGCCTTCTATGTATTAGATAACAAAGTCTGTCCATACTGGTTTGACAAATCCTAACAGTTACCTCACATAGCAGAGATGGGTTTTTATCATTTTTTCTTAAGCAATTAACAGTGAAACTGTTGCTGAACTGGGCTCCTCTGCTCAGCTCTTATGCATCCCCCATCCACACAACTCCTTCAGACACTGCCCAGCAATTCGCTGCTCATCCAGAACTATTTCACCCATATTTCCTCTACTCCTACTTTTACTCTTTGACAGGGCTTAAACACCATTAAAGCACTCCAACATCAATGTACCAGCTTGCAGGCCCTCACTGCCCACACCAGGCACTGGCTGTGCTACAAAACCTCCAGCTTAGCCTGAAGCTGTAAGCCACTCTTTTCATCAGCCCTCCTCGTTTTTGCAGCTTCTCCTCCTCCAGGCATGTATCTGAGACATCCAAACCATGCTGAGCCCCCCACCCACACAGCACCCATTGCTCCTGCAGCTAATGCAGCACCTGGCTGCCCTCACAGCTCTCCCCCCAAGGCCAGTTTGCCCCCCCAAGTCCCAACAGGCAGCTCAGGCCCACCTGGGAGGTAACAAGCAGCTCCTGATCCACAGCTGCAGCACTGCTGAAGCCCCTGTATTCAGCAGAGCCAAGCTGCCCATGCTTCATTTTACTCAGCTGTTTCTGCTAAACACAGAGCTCTTCCACCACCCAGCCCCGGGAGCCATGTCTCCACCCTCACTCCTTGAAGCCAGCTCTAGCTGTAATTGCTACCTGCCATTGGGCATCCAGGGGAAGAGGCCAGTGAGTCCTAGTGGGTGAAGTTGTCTTGAGCTACACCCTGCTCCCTCAGCCCAAGTGGGGAAGCTTCTGAGCCTCTCCTTTTGCTACTGACTCACTGTTTCTGCGCCACAAAATCTGCGAAATATTCAAAGGTGAGGCCATCTGCCTTTCAGATGTCTTAATAGCAGCCAGA